>JAJJMA010049372.1:0-19275 GCA_023529015.1 Papaver nudicaule | reverse complement strand
AATCTGAATTTTCAAGAGCTTTATGTTGTTGACTGCCTATTGGTGAAGTCTCACATGCATATTCAAAACCTATGTTATGTTACTACAAGTTGAATATGTTTTTAATGCTTGAATTCACATCTTCAGGTCTTACTGGATAGGGTAGAACATTTTGTTCAGTCGGTTGCAGTACATGAAGATCAAATCTTTCAGAAGCGCGCTCGTATTCAACAGGTGAGTCCTGTTGAATAGTGTTGCTTGCTGCTTCATAATAGTGTTGCCTTGTAATCTTTAAATTACCTAAGTTAGTGGACGGCAGTCCTCTACTGTGTCGCTATTCTAAAGACCAAGTCTAAATATGTCTTGGTCTTCTATCTATCTGTGTTCCAACCAAAAGCTGATTCCAACAATGATGAGGGTGGTAGCAGACTTTGAAAACGATCATCAGCATTCATCTTTATATATTTCATTTATTTCAGGCACAAGAAAATAGGCGAGCCAATTCTGATGAACCCCAAACTTTGCTAGTAGACAAGGTTTGTCTTCTTTCTTTTGTATTTCAGTTTTTATAACAAGTCTTATATGAATGTATACTTGGATGCATGGTTACTTCTCGTGTATAATATAAGTCCAATATGAAATGATTACTTCTCGTGTATCTGCTTGCTATCAATTAAAAGAAAAAAAAATCTCTTAATGTAGAACTAATATAATTGTATTGCTAGGCCTAATGTATCTCAATCATTAATTAGATATGTTTTTCTTTTAAACACTTCAGTTTTATTTATGGAAGACATTTTTAAATGATACAGTAAACGGATGAATAGGAATCTTTCTTCTGAAATGAAATAGTTGGTTAAATCTTATGTAGCATGAGTGTAGAACTCCGTTAAGTATCTTATAGTTTGAGATCTTCTCATATGAAGTTGGAAAATGCTCAAGAAGCTCGGCAAGTTTGATGTGCCAAACTTCAAAATCCGAACGTGATGGAAACAAGAAAAGTATGGCAGCAATGGAAGAGTACTATAGCCCCAGTTTTCTAAGACTACCCATAATATAAGGCGAACCACATCAATGGTTACTTGTTTGAAGCTGAAGCTATATGGATAGTAACTATTCTAATAGTGAGACATGCTGTTCTTAATTTTGTCTGTGACTTCTGAATGTTGGCGTACATGCCTCAACCAGCCGTAAATGCTCAAAGCTTTGTGGACATTTATTTGCATGCAGGATTCACACTCTAATAAGTACTAACCTAGACGTTTCGTTTTGTTTAAACTCTAAATATAAATTGGGTATGCTATTCTTCCCAGGTTAAGTTAGGGGAGCCGGGATACAAAGAAAGGTACTACATGGAGAAATTTGACCTGTCAAGCGCAGAGGAGATTGATAAAGTTAAAGATGACGTCGTAAGTGCTTCATCTTCAATATTTTTCATGTGCATGTTGGTGTATTACAGTTGTTTTCTTTTACGAACATTCTCTGATGTTGCTTGAGCAACACAACTAATGAAGGGTCCATGAGTTACTTAGGCCAAAAGGGTTTTCGCTTTGTTAAGTGATGTTGTGTTTATTACCAGGTCATAGTTCGGATCACACCCATTATTTAATTATCAACCCTGATTCTTCGTCACTTGGAAAATAACCAGCTGTATGGCATATTCATTTGTAGGTCTTGAAGTATGTGGAAGGTCTTTGCTGGGTGATGCGATATTACTATCATGGTGTTTGCTCTTGGCAATGGTCAGTATAGTACCAAAAGTGACGGTCAACTTTCGAGGAATTTAGTTAATTTGTCTTTATGGTTCTTTTACAATTATAATTATGGGCTGTTTTATTATCGTGCTTTCCAACCATTCTAGCACGAACCACATAACTATGACTTAATTTGACTGTAGTTAAAGCAGGATGCTGAGACAAGGGAAGGTTGACCTTCCTTTGTAGTACACATCCCTAAAATCTCCAGGTGGTGGACTAGATTAGGGGATCCCATGGGCAGCCCTGACACTATTTAATGCATCAGCCACCATATTAATTAAGGAAAATATTGACTTTTTGACTGATAAGATCATCCATTTAAGATGGTCTGGGAAAAGGAGATTTAAAAAAAAGAAGAACAAACCAATTTACAGTTTTTGTTTTTTGCTTGTATGCCACGGGTATTGTGTAGGCAGGGTGGGTGTTTTTATCTAATCCTTATTAGTACAGATATTTCTTATGATGTTTGATTTTGAAGTTGTCTTTATTTGTGGCTCAGGTATTATCCATACCATTATGCTCCTTTTGCTTCTGATCTGAAAGAGTTGGCTGAGTTAGAAATTACATTCTTCTTGGGACGTCCATTCAAACCCTTTGATCAGTTGATGGGAACCCTACCAGCTGCCAGGTTATATCCTTTTCTGGTTATGCACAGACGCATATAAATTTGTGTGTATAATGATCAAACAGATCGTACATGTTTTCATTTGTGTTAGCACTTGTGGATCCATGGTTTTTCAGTACGTAGGCTTCCTCTCTAGCTCGTGTGGAATGACATGTTTTACCTCTTTTATGTATAGCTCGAATGCTTTGCCCAAGCACTACAGGGCGTTAATCATCGATCCATCATCTCCAATAAGTCACTTTTATCCTGATGGTATTTTGATTCCTCTAGCGAACTATTTTACAACCAGTGGTTTTGTTTCTTTTTTTGCCTTAAAAAAACAGAAAATGATACTTTCCTGCCTTACAAAAACAGAAAATGGTACTTTCCTGTTATTCTAAATATTGTTGGCCTTTGCTCTGTGAACAGATTTTGAGGTTGATATGAATGGTAAAAGATTTGCATGGCAGGTAACATTGTATCTTTGTTTTTTAGTGTCTTTTGTTTTTCTTTCAGATATATCTTTTGCAAAGAGTAACGGTAACTTAACTAGAATATTCTTGTCTTGAGCTCAGGGTGTTGTGAAATTGCCATTCATCAACGAAACTGAACTGCTAGCTCAAACAGACAAGCTTGAGGAAACTCTAACGGTGAGAATGCGTTCGTCTATTCTTTTATTTGATGTGAATGAAGAGCTCCACTGTATTATAGTTATTTCTTATAAAGACCTTGAAAGCTGCTGCTTTAAGTGAGAATTATATTATCCCGCCGTATTTCTGTGTTGAAAATCAAGCACACCACCCTTAAGGGTATAACTTCTTTTAAAATGTTTTTGGTTTTATGATTCGAATGCTGATATCTGCTATATGGTGTACGAAGGTGGAGGAAAAAGCTCGAAACAGTCTGATGCTTGATTTGCTTTATGTCTCTGTAAATCACCCCTTGGCTCCACAAATTTCTTCGTACTATTACTACCTTTTGTCCTTGCCACCTACAGAAACAAGATATGCTCGTGAAATTGATACAAATGCTAGGTCGGTAACATTAATGCAACTCGAGATCACTATAGTCTGGTTGACACATAACATATTTACTCAATAGTGTTTTTGATTGTTGCAGTGGTGGAATGAATGGTTACCTTTGGTTTGGTGAGAGGAATGGCCACAGGGAAACAATTCCATCCCCAGTCCGGGGGTTGGGAAAGATTGTTAATAACCTAGTCTTGTGAGTTTCCTCTCTGTTGCTGTTGTTGATTTCTGGAGATTTATATTCTACTTGCTTTATTAAGAACCTTTTTTTTTATTTGGTTGCAGGAATGCATCTTATCTTAATCCTAATACCCATAGGCATATTCCAGAACCTCCCAAAGGTGTAGTCATGCCTGTAAAGGTATGCCAGAAATGTCTAGTTTGTTAGCTGTCTCTTTGGGTTCTGAAGTATCCTCTCCAATTGTCTTTTTGCTAGAAAAATTTAAGGCTCAAAAATATGTCAGTATGAATTTGCATGTGGGCGTCATACTTGGCTTTTGGCACATTTAAGTTTTCCAATTATAAACGATACTGGTGAAATGTGATGGAATGATGTATAGCAGATACCTTTTAAGTATGTTGATAATCTTATGGTAATTACAGGTTGTGGGACCGTATGACGTAAAACCTTTCCCTGTGCTATGGCACGAAGATAATAGCAGGCGTCATCAACAAGGGAGAGAGAGGTGAGAAATAAGTCATCCACGCCTTTATTTATTTTATTAAACAAATTCTTACCGGGACCCATCATTTTGCATATATACACGAGTTCAACATCCGTCTGTCTGTTTGTAGGCAGCCGGTGCCGCGGGCAATATCAGGCTCTTATTTGGGAGAAGCAGCACATAGGCTGTTGAAGAATACCCTGAATATTAAACCCAACCCAGGTTCCCCAGGATTGCTGGATCACCCACCACAACGGTATGCCCCAAACAACCAGACGGTAAGCAGGCAGAGACCTTCTGGACCTTCAGGCCATGAAAGGGGATTTATCCAAGATCCTAATTATTTTTACGGACAACAGAACAGTAATCCTAGAGGTAATATGATTAGTACCTCCAGATCAGCTCCTCCTGCTTTCATGGAACTGCCAAGAGGACATAATTTTAGGACACAAGATCAATTTGCATATCAAGAGCAATTATATACAGGGATGTCTTCTCTAATGCTTGAAGGGGGAGCACAAATTCAACATGCTGGGGTCTCACCTAGGATGCTGATGCCTGGGCATATGCCAAACCAGCATCAGCAGTTTTACCAGAATGTGAGTCAACCACCAAAGCCACCTACTAATTGGATTGATAAACAAGCTTATGGCAACACTGGAATGTACATGAGACCGCAAAATGCCGTGCCGCCAGGTGTTGTATTATTTCAAGAGAAGCAAGTAAGAAAGGTATACCAAGCTAGACCCTCAGATGCTAACCAGTAGATGTTTTTTTTTTTTTTTTTACTTTCTTTGGTTTTGCATTTGGGGTGGAGCGTTGTATGATAGGAAGTGAAGGTCTTGGAGTTGGAAGAATATCCAGGAGATATTGCTTAGGGGAGGCAGCTTGGAAGGATGTCCTATATAACGTTTTGCATCTTACCCAAGGTTCCCGTGATAAAAGACTGTAAGTAGATATTTTGATGCTCCTGTTTGGGATTGGGAATCATTATCTCATGATAATGGAAATCTCGATTTTGTAGAGTTTTTTTTCCTTTCTGTTTACCCACCACTAGTCTACTATTCATTAGCTAAGTTATTAGTTTCCAGATATTTTTAGTGGCTGATGGACATATCCAGCCATGAGTTACAAAAATACCACTTTTACTGTCGACTTATGACAGACTGCCTTCTTTTACAAGAGCTATCTTATTAATCATCCACCAGTCAGACTTGTCATTCAGTCTTGATTTTGTTAGTGGCTGATGGACAGATCCAGCCTTAAGTTACAAATGATCACTTTTACTTCGAGTCGTATAATTTCTCTTTTGGTTGGCAATTATTTCAATGAATTTCTTCTTTTTCAAACTTAACACACGATCTCTCTGCACAAATTCCATTTTCACTGCATGAGAAATTGTACCTTTTTGTTTTTTATTGTATCATCAAAACAAGAAATACTTGTTTAAATTTAGCTTAACTTGTATAGGGTGGTATACAAGTCTCAATTTAGCCAGGCACATATACCAAGTCTAGGCTATTAAAAGAGCGCTGATATAGGGGCTACACGAAATTGAAGCCCCTATGAATTTACTTCATCTATCCAATATTGAATTATGAGGGGTGTCAAAAAAAAACGGTAAATTGTCAAAGTTACCCTTCACACCAATGTACACTCCATTTACAAATTCCATCCCATATACAAATTCCACTATAATCTAACCCCAACCATTACCCTAAACAAACAAATAAAAAAAAAAATTAAAATCTCAAAATCAAAAATCTGTCTCCTCCATACTTCTTCTTCGTCTCATTATTATTATTTTTTTTTCTTCGAATTTCATTCAATGGATTGAACCAAAAATGGTGGAGTAGTAGACTAGAGAACCAAATGTAATAATAGAAACTCACCTTTTGATTTAAATTTTTTTTTTAATATGAAAGGTTATATTAAATGTGCCGTTTTTAGGACTGCAGACTTTTATTTGGGACTTCAAAACACTAAAACTATCCAAGCTTTATTTTAAGGGGTGACTAAATTATCTTACAAAATAAAAATTTTATTTCATACCAAAATTTCATATATATACTTCATCTTCTTCATTTTGTTGCAATTTTTATCACCACCACCTCTATTGCTATCCACCGCCACCACCACCACTGCCGCCACCACCACCGCCACTAATACTTGTCGGATATTTACGCCTTGGTTAGGTATTCAATCCAAGGCGTAAACTTAATTTACGCTTCATTTTCAAATTTTACGCCCCAACTTTTTTTTTAATGGTTTGGTTTGGCAATTTACGCCTCAGTTTTTTGTGAGCAAACTCCACTTTTTTTACGCTCCACTTTTTTTACGCCCCAATTCATTTTTTATGCCCCAATTCATTTTTTACGCCCCCATTCATTTTTTTTACGCCCCATTTTTTTTACGTCCAATTTTTTTTTACGCCCCATTTTTTTGTTTTACGCCCCCAATTCATTTTTTTACGCCCCAATTCATTTTTTTACGTCCCATTTTTTTTTACGCCTCATTTTTTGATATGGGGTTTTGTATTTTTTTTATGAGTAACCCTATTTTTTGATATGGGGTTTTGTCTTTTTTACCCTATGAGTAACCCTAACCATAACATACGGCTCAAAAATGAAGAACTTCTAGCCGTAACTAAGTTACGTCTAGTTATTAGCAGCCGAGACTAATAATTATTATGTTAGTTACGGTTCGTACACGTTTCCATTAATCAACCGTAACTTATTAGTTTGAAAGTTAATTTTTGTCGCAAACATACGAGCCCCCATATTTTAAGCCGTAGGTTGGTTTCGTCTACTAACTAACAAGCCATAACTACAGTTATCTTCCAGGCGTCACATGTACCTTGTAGCCGTAAGTTTTGCCTAATTCACAAAATCTCTGAGTCTACTTACGGCTACCTGTAACTCAACCTTACCAGCCGTAAGTTTACCTACGTCCTGCTTAACAAGCCGTCAGTATAAGTTACCGCTGGCAATTCCAGCCGTTGCTGCCACTTTCGGCTGGGTATATCGACCGTAAGTTGTTTATGGGTGATCACAAAAATCAAAATTTCAATTTTTTTTCTGTATCTGATAACGATTAGAGGTAGAAAAAAAAAAAGTTTTTCAAAATTTAGTCTAATCCTTAATTTTTAAGTTAATTAAACCATTTTAACACTAATTAATCACTAATCATACATGGATAAATTTGGTATTATGAAAGTATTTTACATAGGGGGCTTGCCAAATGGCTATGTGGATCCCGATTTCATAGGGGCTTCGAAATTTCTCATTTTTCTGTAGCCCCTATATCAGCGCTCTATTAAAATGAAATAGAGTAGACAAACATGCAACATGCATCCTTAGAATGCCTGAACGAGTACCAAAAATGTTATACAGAAACAACACATTGATGCGAGAGTTGGCATACAAGTTATGTTTGATACGCCTTAGCTGTTGCTAGATCTTCCTCGTCATGAGTTTTGACGTCTTCAATTTGTTTGGTTAAACAAGCATTTGCTTCTTTATTCTTACCCCACAAAAGAATGTATAAACCGACAATAATGAGAGCCGATCCCAGAACACTACAGTACACAAACACAAATTCAAAGCATTATTAAACAGACTTTCCAAATAGTACACTATCTGCAAAACAATTACGAGTTTCTGTACCTTCCAAGATGAAGTTGTTCATCCAAAATCGAGAAACCAATCATGGCTACTACGATTTGTATAAGAGGACTAAATGCAGCAGTAAAAACAGGACCTCTTATCTTCACACAGTATGACATACCCACAAAGCTCAAACCTGACCCTACAATCCCCTGCCCACCAAATGGAGCGTGTAAGACATGATATATACTCAACTAACGAAACAAATGCAGCAGAAAAGAAATTCATGCATATTTACCGAGAATAAGACGGTTAAGATCTGGAATTTTCCTTTAAGAACCCATGAAGAAAAATCTTGATGATTTGTAACTAGGCTGAATAGAGTTGATTGAATGGCACCCAAGAAACACATAATAGTAGTACTAGAGTACTGACATGGGTATATTTTACTTATCTTGGCTTGAACAAGAAACCACGCAGACCATAATAGCGTACCAGCAACCAGAGCTATTGTTCCAATCGTCCAACGTTCAGTTCTGTTATTTGGATACAACCAATTTATGTGACTACTTGTATTGTCATGAATTGCCGTTGTTTCTCCTGGATCAGAAAAGTTAGTTAACGGCACTCCTTTATAAAGGGTCAGTACCATTGCCCCGCCTACAGTTACAACTGTACCTAAAACCTTTGCTCTACCAGTCATACTTCTCATATCCACAGTTTCTAACCTGATTTTTCGAACAACAATAGAAGGGTTTAGTACACTGCTTTGTTACAGTCGTTCAAAACAAATACTGAATACAGGAAATGAATCTGCTAAAGTACCCGAAAGGTAATGCCATTAAAAATGTGATCACTGGCACCATGTTGACGAAGGCGCAGATATATGTTGCCGTTGTATTCCGAAGACCAACGAGGAAAAGGTATGGTGAAAGGGTCACCCTATGAAAAGATAGCGATAGATATAGTTAACGGTTTCCAAATAATGTCATAAAACCGTATATAAACACTGAAATATCACTAATCAGTTTTTCTTTTAACCAGTTACATACGTACCCCAGTATGGCATTTAAAAATAAGAGACATAGTAGTCCAAATGTCAGTTCAGGCCTGGTCCTCCTGCAACCAAATCATGTATATAGATGCCATATCAAGCGATCTTCATATGTATACCAAGAGAAACATTGAACAAGAGGAATCATTCATAAAAGGATGCGTACCTCTCCAGGAAGCAGGCCGCGGGAGCTAATAGGAGTACCGAAATATAAAGTCGATATGTGATAAGAACGACAGGATCTATTCCATCATCAATGACTTTCTTGTGTAGTATATTTACAATAGCTAAACCAATATTAATGGCTACCATGAGAAAAGCTGGATGCCATTCATTCAACCACTTCATCACCTCACCCATCACAACCTCTTAACTCTTACAAACTAACTTGTGTTTGTTTACGAACTTGTTACAGCACTCAACAAAATGAGCCACATATTTGTAGTCTATTTTAATGGCGATGATGATGAGTTCTGTAGAGCAAGTGGGCATAAAATGCAAGAACCTTAAATTTTAAAATCAATCAGCACTGTAAACCCTTTTAACTACCTTGTTATTCTTTCTTTAAATAAATTCATATCTTTTTCTAAAAATTTATTTTCTTTAAGAAGGTGGGAATCGTTTCAGAAAAAAAAGTTTTTCAATTCGTAACAATCCTAAGCTTCTCAAGCGCAAGCATTCACTTTTCTAGTTAGAGACCAACGTCTTGGGGCTAACGTGGGATGCTACTATAGCTATTCCCTCTTTCTTATGTCTATTCTTGTCAATGCAGGGTGTAATACTCACTCTCAAAAATACGGGGTGTTAGTGTCGCACACTGATCGGGTCCTTTTCAGCAACGGGCGCCGCCAATGCGGATTGATGCCGCCGAAAAGAATGGAACCTTGCTTCGCTCTGCTGGATGCGTCGGATCCCGGCCGCATTGCATCAATATGAATCAAACAACCCTTTAGGTGTACATGCTGAAATGCGGTCGAAAATACGGGGGACTTCACGTAAATCTGCTATTCCATTCCATTTCGAACCATAATTCAACGAGCTGTGTTATTTCATATTTTAACGTCATTTCTTCGGATCATTTTGTGTGACCCAAAGTTTCCTTGACAACGGGCCGTTCAAGGTTTTCGCGCAACACAAATCTAAATTGTTCGCCGATGGATGACGAAAATTTCACCGATAGGGTAGCCAAAACGGATTCTATCCTGCATGTATTATAGATCCGCGCAGATAGAGATAGCAACGGGGCGGGGGCGACTGATTCCAGTTACTGCCCCTCTCTCGTAACACAAATACTAATACAATACGCGCACCATTCTCTACTTGAACAGAGGCGGGTCCAAGCTTATGGTTTCCCGTCGACTCCAGTTAGGAGGCAAAGGTTTGTAATACTAATAGTGTAGTTGTATAGTTGGGTTTTCATGGGTTAAGTCTTGTAGTGAGTCAGTCCAACTGGTTGGATTCGAGTAGGAGGCCTGGGTCCGGCTTTCGCATATCAACGTTTTAATTTGAAGTTTTTACTTGTTTTAGCTAAAAATCATAGTTCAATATCATGATTCAATCAAAAAAGAGTCAATAACATCAATTATTTTGAATCGATATGACGAGATATTGTTTTTATTTGAATCACAAGAAACAACGATGAACGGCATGAAAATAATAAAATAAAATAGAGGCGGGGCGGGGCGGGGCGGGTATGGAATCTGCTTATGGGGCGGGTACCCCACGGGAATTTAACATTTTGTGTATAGAGAATACCTCATACAGTCATACTTATAGGGGGACGGCCTGCATCGTCAAATCTCCTAGCGCCGGGACTGATTACACAGGGGGAACTCGCAAGCGTTATACTTCCATTTTTTGATCCAACAATGTTACAACCAATCGCCAGCAAACATAAATGGCAGTTAATCATATCATAGCTCATGGTTCGCAACAATAAGATTCAATAAGAAAAGGTACCCAAGGATAAAAAAAAAAAAAGGAGAGGCGTAGGATGGGTCAAAATTATTCTTTCTTCTTTTGCTGGCTAAATCAACAAATTATATAGCAAAGTAATACTCCCTCCGTCCCACATAAATTAAGCTAGTTTTATTTTGATTTTGTCCCACATAAATTGAGCTAGTTCTATTATATATGTCAATTTTTTAATCTTATCCTTTTTATTTTTATGAAATCTTAGTATAATAAATATTTAAAATTTCATAGTCATGTTTATACTCGTTGCGTAGGTGTTTTAAAATGATTTTCAATGATATAAAGTTTACAAAGATACGTTTCATAATTTGAGAGATATGTCGTTTCTAAATTTTACTATCATATTATTTATAAGGGTATAATTGGAAAAACAATGAAAAGCTAATCTCAAAATCGCCTATTAGGTTTCTATCTTCCCAATCTACCAAACTCACATTAAACGCCGGCTGCTGCGATGATTATGAAACTGAGGTGGTGGCGGCAGCGGTGGTCGATTAATCGATGGTGTTAACGGTGATGGACAATTTTCTGTAAACGCATAGCATGTGGTTTTGGAACATTATTCGGAGGTCTAGGTTGTGGGTGTGATGGTAATGGTTGATTCTGTGACGGGGAACCCGTTAATTGCTGAACTATGTTCTAAAATCATACTTACTGATGTTATAAAATCATACCCTGAAATTTGGCTGATTTAATGGACTTTTCATGATGTTTTTCCCTAATTTGTTCACTCCTAAATGTTCATTATATCCTCCTCTATTATTATTATTACAATCCATGATTTCAACAAAATAAGCAACAAGAATCAAGAAATCAAAGCAAGTAAAAATTCAGCGTTCATTTTGTTCGTTGTAATGGAGATATCTCCAAGATCTAATTTTTGTTCGATGGCGAGTTCAATTTATGTGGGACGGAGGGAATATTTACAAGAGTTGATTTCAAGAAAAAGAGGTCGCTGCAACCCCACAAAACTTAACTAACTGAATCTGTGAACTGTAGCATGAATGAATTCTGGCCTCCACTTTTTCCGGAGACAAAGTTATTCTAATAGTCACTATACAACATTGTTTAATGTTAATAAGAGACAGGGAACCTAAATCACAATTGATATAAAAAGTAAAGGGTCAAAGACTCAAAGGAATCGACAATCCACTAGAAATTAGTGCGTTATGTTTTATGTACAATCAGCTAATTACTGTTGCAAGAATAGTCAAATAGGAATCAAAATCTATACAGGTTTGTAACTGGTAATCAGGTTTATGACCAGTAGTGGATGTCTGTTAAGTTTTGCATTTGGTACCTTGATTAAGGTCGGCAGAGTACTACTCTAAAATATGCCCATTACAAGTACTCTCAAATATGCGCATTAAATCAGGAAAGGAAGAAACAGTGAGTGAATCAAGTAGAAAATCATAGCAGAAGCGGGTGCTTGCAAACTCGGATACAGCTGAAAAAAATGAAAAATAAGAACCATACCTGGGAGATTAGTCAAGGGTGTTCAGTTCTCTTATTGACTTTTGTGAATAAGTCTGAACTTACGCTTTGGCATTCCATCCAATTTAGAGACGATTAATGTTATTCCAATAAATCGAGCTCTCTTCCATCGGAAAACTTTTATGTGTCCTTGAAATCTTGTAATCGATTATGCAACCATTTATTTTTTTTAATATATTTATCTTTTCTTTAAAAAAGAAAAGAGGGGGAAAAAAAACATATGGTAGTGTCCACATTTCCACTCGTTTCAATCAGATGAGATCGTCCACAGATATTACATAAGCAAAAAGAAGATATTTGAAAACCACAATTACACAATTAGCGACTCAGATTCAAGATTCGGACATGAATGCATTCTGCTGCCAGTCACTAACATCGTATATACTTTGGAGTTCAGTGTGAGATTATCTGATCTTCGGTTTCCTGCAACGAACTCAAGTTAGTGATTTAAGTGATGTTGTAGCTACGACAGTAGCTTCTTGAACTTAGCAAAGCAAGAAGCATAATATTTCTCAACACAGTTACTACAACTCTAACATTCATCAGCTATTACTTAATGAGAATCTACACTTCATTAACATTAACATCATGAAACAAATGACTAGCTAGTAAAGCATATATATTTAGTGCTGAGTTTCAATGGAAGAGAACTAGCATTTTAACTGAAAGCCGACATTGCAATGTATATGGAAATGGTAAACGTTCATAGACATGGTTGGCTTAATTATTGATGATTACAAGTTTGATAATCAGAGCAGTTTTTTTAAGGGATCACTGTGAAAGGATTTTTTGTTTTGAAGCATGGAGAAACAAGTCAAGCAAATAGCTGTTTGGTTTTGCAGAGAATGCAATTACAGCAACATTTTGTTAATGGATATGAAATATATCTCTGTGGTTGCTTATCCTTCATTCACATCAAGTATGCCAAAGACTCTATATAGATATGACAAGAACAGTAGCAAACCCTTTTATATTAAATGATATAAACAGATGTTTACTTCAGCCTACTCGATTATTTGTAAGAGACACCAGTAACCACATTTGGCCACAAAAGTTAACGAGTCTAGCTGCCAGAATATCAGGTCACTAAACATGCTAATAAGTGACCATGCTCATTAAGAACTATGATTTAGCAGCGGTCATGACTCGATGTCACTAAACAGATCTACTGAGGGCACTCAATAAATGATGGTTTAGTACACCACACCAGAGGTCAGTGAAAAGATTTAGGGAGGACAACATCATGGATTCATGGTCATTATTAAGGTTTACTGACAAAAAAATGATGACCAGATCCTTTTTGTATCTACTATGGTGTGAAACATGTTGAAAGATTCAGCAAGGGTAGAAAACCGCCAGTCGTACTTTTAGCCCCACAGCCTTCAGGTAACCTGACTGACGGCTTACCCATAACTCTCACTAAATCGACTTAGTGACCAAAAGACAGTCTTTAGCCACGTTCTCTGACCTTCACTAAAGCCGGATATTCTTGTAGTGCTGCAAATTGACTCGAGTCCATTTAGTTTCAATGTCGAGTTAATGGAGGAACTTAACAGATTACCTCAAAGATTCTCGAACTTTCAAGCATTAGCTGCATGGTTTAGGAGCGCGACAAAACCCCTTTGGAACTGTTCACCCACAAGGAAAGTAAAACGACATTCAGGCAAAAAGATTATTTGAAGTAAAATTGGGAATATTTGTACAGCTGTTTATCTCAGTGAAGTTGATAAAACATCAGTATGAGTACTCCAAATTTACTTTAAGCAAACCTAAAATGATGCATAATGTAATGAGAGTGGACAGAGATGTCTTATCCACCAATACATTTGGTTCACAGTTTTTTTTTTTCTTCTGGAGGTCAGGTCCTTTAACCTCCTCCTTTTCTGTTTTTTAATAAATTGCTTCAGGAAAAAAAAAAAAAAAAAAAAAAAAAAAAAAGGTGAAGTTACAGGAACAGCATCAGACCTGGGCACTTTTCCTTGAAGGCGTGGATCGTACTCTGTAGCCTGCCGAAGAGCTCTTGCAAAAGCCTTAAATGTTGCCTCAATAATATGGTGAGAATTTTTTCCAGCAAGCTACACTCCGCACAAATTTAAATGTTTTGTTACAAGGGGAACAAGAATTTTTTTTCAAACTGTAATAGTGCAGTGTAGAAACTAAGATGATACCTTGAACCTAGAAGAACTATCATTGGAATAACCAATTCAAGTAATTAACAAGATAATTTAATATGTTTAAAAAAGATAACATCTAACATTGACATTTAAGGGCATTACCTGCCGGATGTGAAGGGTCATTCCAGAGGTATTCACCAAAGATTGAAAAAAATGCTCCACCAACTAGAGAAACTCAGAAGATTGGTATTAGATACCATCTGTATAAGTAAGGAAGAAGACGTGAAGTCTAGAAACTACCTGGGTGTCATATGTTCCAACTCGTTGAGTGGGTATCAATAAATCATAACCCAAATAAGGCCTCCCAGATAAATCCTGATAAGAAATGTGTAAATATTTACATATGCAGACGCTAGTAGAAAACCAAGTACTAGATGAGATTGTTAAAAAGAACAATGGCTTTGAAATTCAACGAAGTCGACTACTTTGCGACATGATCATACAGTCCAAACTCTATCACCAAGAGGTTCAGTATCTTTATCTGTGTAACTCTTTTCTGTTTGCTGAAGCAGGTAACGTTATCAAAATGAGTTAGCTATCATGGATTATTCCAACTGGAAATGAAGAGAAAGAAGAAACAGGGAAAACAGTGAAACATGTAATATGGGCTAAATATACAACATATAAAGAAATCCAACCTTGAATATATATATATATATATATATATATATATAAAAGGTGCGCAAGAACCAAAAAAGTAAGAATTTTCAACGGTCAGCAGAGTTACTACCAAGGTGATCTCCCACACATTGACACTCTGATCCAACCTGGTTTACCAAAGAACTTGGGATACTAGATTAAAGTGACACCTAGGCTCAACTAAGAGAATGTATTTCAGAATTCAGACAACTCGTAAGAAATGATGACAGTAAAAACATCTAATTCCTACTTGTCTAGTTTATTCAACTCGTGGCATGCTATTTGTGCCATCTGTCCAAGCTAATGCCAGACAGTAACCGTTAGGTAGACTAGAAACTGAACTTCTGAATTAGATCCACTATTAAGAATCTGCTAAAGTTCACTTCTTGCTTAGTTTCCAAACAACTAACGGACAGCTTCTTGAATGCTGCTTAAGAGGAAAGCTTCCGCCCTTGCTCCCTCTACCCCACAATATTCAACCAGAACACATTGAAACTGAGACCGTACTATACCAGTGAAACATGTACGAGAGATTCATCAAGAGGAGCTGTAAAGTCTCCGAATCTGTTAATTCCTTTTCTATCTCCAAGCGCCTGAAGTAAGCTCTGCCATATCACAAAAATGAAACATCATCAGAATAAAAAACACAAATATATAAAAATGCAGAAGCATAAACAGAATCTCAAACTGCATTGAAGTAGTAACTAGAAATGTTTCACCGTTCCAATAGCGAGTGCAACATCTTCATTTGTATGATGATCATCAATATGGGTATCACCAGTAGCTTTCACATGTACATCAAATAGCCCATGTGATGCAAGTTGCTGCAAACATAAAGACATCCTTATGATAAGAAATTCAACTATTCAAGAAAAGAATCAGCTAGACTGGAGCATGAAGACTTCAACTGAAGAAAAAGAAGTTCAGCAGTTCAAGAAAAGGATAGTTATTGTATTAGACTCCCTATGCCATTACAATTTCACTATGAGTATCGTTCTTCCCTTAAAAGCATTCAAAATATATATGTGCCATACAAAGCCAATACTTAATCAATTGACAAACATCCCTAGTATGCAGCTAGAAGAAATGACATGCAGGGTTTCTTCAGTTAGGTTTAAGCAAACTTCATCAACAGTAATAAACTTTACCAACTTGTTAGCAGTTGACATTAATTTGCCATTGCCAATGGCCTAATGAATCTGAAAGACCCAAGCTTATTTTTCAACAACCTAATCAGTACTTAAAAAATAAGACCTTCTCAAATCTTTCCCCAAACTCCCACTCTTACACACATATAAAGCCTCTTAGCCACAAACCCATATGCGAATGGTGAGAATCAGTTCTAGACTTAGTTTTTATAATTGTAAAGCTATAAGGACAGGGGTTAGCAACATTGATCAAAGCTAATGCTGAAGTAATTTACATGGGAATAGTAAGGCAACGGCTCCTCACAAGAACAAGTTGCTTCATACAGCAGTTCCATTTGACAATGAATTCTAAAGCCTTGTATTTTAAGCTACTTGCCACAAAATCCTATATAAAGTAAGAAATTGAAAAGGAAAAAGTATACTCACATCCAACATATGATCTAGGAATGGAATACCAGTATTACTATCAGTAATCCCTGTACCATCCAAATTTATTTTCACTTGCACATTTGTTTCCTTTGTCACCCTTTTTACTTCTCCAACTCTACCTACTGAAAATTTTGAAAAAATCAATAATTATTTATCAATCCAAACCAATATTAAAAATCTGATAAGGAATCCATCATCACCCCAATTTAATCACTCTCAAAACCAATTGATAAATCATGCAAGGCAAAAAAAACTCCCAATTCTTCTACACATTGAGTACCTTCTATCAAAGCTAGCCAATTCACTTGAACATAATATTCGTTTACATCATTAGATACAGAAAATGAAGATTCTAGCAATTTGATACATTACTCTGATTATATCTCGAAAATTCTTCTCAACACACTCATCAAAAAACTAATTCATGTTATAACATCAGTAAATTCAGATAAACTTAAAACAAACAGTTTCTTAGCAACTCAATTCACCGAATGAACCAGAACCCCTTACTTCCAAAACTTCAAAGTAACGAAAATGTAAAGGTTTAATTCTATTTTTTTGTTTGTGGTTTGAACTATCATTGAACGGAAAAGATAGTTAACCCCTTTCACTTCTTTTTACTTAAGAAAATTGAAATTCATTGGGATGACCTAAAAATCAAGACTTCAAAAAAATTAGGGCAAAAAGAAAAAAAATGTTTAATGTTTGTTTACCAGAAGTAGAAGCTGTGAATGAGGAACCATTTTCTCCAGCTTGAGAAGCAGCGGAACAAGTAGTTGTTATTTGTTTTGATTCCATTTTCGTAAGCTTTTGTAAGCGATTTAGGTTCGCGAATTGGAGGTGATTCTTATTAGAAAAAATCGTAACTTTAGCTTTTAATGCTTGAGAAGAAGGAGAAGGGAGTGTGGCAAGATGAGAAGCAATGGAGAGCTCCATTGTTCACCGATGAGTTAGTCTTGACCTGTGAAACCTTAGAAAAGGAAGAACCGTAAGGGTTTTGACCATTCTGACTAGGTCAATTTCAATCAGGCTACTACTCAGGTTTTGGCCCCCATCCTCTGGATTTGTAGGGCCATCTTTTGTGTGTGCCCGGTTTTGGGATCGGTATTTGGAATAAAGAAATAGCGTGGGTTTTTACGGAAAATAGGTATTTCGAGTTGCGATCGGTTTTTTGAAATTCACTTTTTTGCTTGCACAACTGCTGAAAACTTCAGATAAACAATTCATCAACAGCTGCTTCAAATTTCCTACAGAACTGGTAGCAAGAGAAATGGTTAAGAGATATCTTACAAAAAAGCATCTCATCTTCTGATGATGAAAGACCTTAGCTTGTTTAACTTGACTTTAGATGATCACAGTGAAGTTAGAATCTTCTCCTCTCGTAGGATTATATAGTAAAATGTTAATGAGACTGACTAGACATGATTACGGAATGAGAAACATCTAGTATAGGTTTTTGCAAGTCATAAACATTGATCAAATTTCAACAATCGGACTTACATGTTGCATATACACCACCAATACTTTACTAGTCTACCCCGACCCAACAGAGATGATTGCTTAGTAGGAAGGCTTTCACCACAAAAAAAAAAAAAAAAAAAAAAAAAAAAAAAATGTTCTTTTCCCCAAGTATTCACTATCCACTGACAAATCTGTGGTCTACTGGAGCGACTACAGCAAAAAAATCACTAATAGTCAGAATAGTATCTAAACAAATTACATCAGAAGTAGAATCACGAGATCCATGAAGAGCTTAATTTATTGGTGAGTAGTATCTGTTGAATCAATTGCCACTTTTGTCATAACATGTGCCTCATGAATACTGTCAGACTCTGAAATCGAAATACCTATTGAATCTTGGGCATCTTGAGAAGCTGCTGAGCAAGGGAGAGAAGGATTACGTTTATCTTGATCAAACTCATTAGTTTCATTAGCTTTGGAAAGAGCGTCATCTGCATGTGAAGTGTTTTCTTCTGTCTTTTGGGTCACTAAACATCCACCAAGGCCTACTGTATCACCTTCAGAAACTATAGTATTTGAGCATACAGCGTTGGTATCAGCCAGAGAGTGAAGATCAGGTTCGATACTAGAAGTTTCGGCATGTATAACATCAGTGTCCCTTGCATCCTCTGAGGAAGATTGAAGCTTGCATTTCATAGGAGAACATGATATACGGCCATTTTCCTCAATATTAAGTTGATCCATTGTAGATTCCTCTTCTACATTAGCAGAACATAAATGATTACTTACGGCACAAGTATCAAATGCCGAATCACCAAAGACAAGTGTACAGGATATGGCTTCACCAACTTTACTTGCAAAAGTATCTGCATTATCAATTACATTCGCATCAGAAGTGACAACTTCTTTGTCTGGAGCAAATTCCTCTCCTAGAGAAGCAGCACTCAAATGACTAGCCGCATCAATAGTATCACACGCCATATCAGCAAGAACTAGGGTACCAGTTACGACATCGGTAACTGCATCGTCCATCTCAAGTTTATCGTTGATAACACTTGCACTAGAATTTAGAACTTCTTTGTCAGTAGCAGAATCCTTATGTAGACAAGAATCACCCAACTTATTACTCACATCAGATGTATCAAATGCAATATCGCCACAATTAACGGAGACAGGTGCATCACCAATAATTTCATCGTCCATTTCGTGTACATCACCGATAGCACCCTTGTCAGAAACACTAGGATCAGGCTCAACAGTGGAA
>JAJJMA010049370.1:0-14881 GCA_023529015.1 Papaver nudicaule | reverse complement strand
CCTTTGATGTTATATGTTTTCTGTCTTCAATTACTATTCTGGTTACCTTCGATATTGTTCTTGTGGTCTTCACACCATTGAATCCCAACTAAACTACTGTATGTATGAGTAGATCTGATGGATATGGCTCCTTGAGTACCTATGCAGATTTTCTACTCGAACAAGGATAGGGATAGAGAAGCCAATGTGGAGTGTTTTTCACCATTTTTCTTCAAATGTGGGCCATTTACAAGGATAGAGATAGGGATGAAGATATCACTACAAGTGCTCTAAATGCAAGCATGTCCTCACTAATATACATGCACATGCTCTCAGAGAAAGCACAATGGTGCTCAAAAATCTTCACATGTAGAGAAATTCCTCACAATGTGGAGAAATCTTCTAGCCATGTCTACAAGGGGGTACATATCGGTTATTCATGCCTTATTCATTGGTTATTTAGAAACCACAAAAAGCGGTTTCTTAGTAGCCGCATAAACTTTTTTCTTTTATTACAAAAACTCTAACCCTAAACCGATATTTCGGATTTTTTGGGATATGCGATTTCTAAGTAGCCGCTTCTCTTATTTAGTGTTTCTAAGAAACCGCCAATTTGTAGACATATAGTATACATGAGTGTCTATCTAGAATTTTAAGTGGTGAATGTTTTTAACTTCTCCCATGTTTAAACCAGTTCCCAATGATTTTTATATCTAGCGCGCAAAATGGCACATTGCATATGTACAATAGAATTTAGTTGAAACCATTTCACAAGAATGTGTACAAAAGGATAGTCGCAAGACTTTCCCATTAAAGACTCAAAAAAATTACTCCCTCTGTCCCACATAAATTGAGCTAGTTCTATTTTGATTTTTTCCCACATAAATTGAGCTAGTTCTATTTTATATCATGAACTTTCAAAACTACCATTTCTTATTCAAAAAAATAGTGGTCCCATGAGAGAGAGGGGATGTAGGATAATTACAGCATTAAACATTTGTTAAAGGTAAACATGGAAAAAAAATCTCTCTCTTTCTTGCCTTAATAAATGTGCAAATCTCAACTAGCTCTATTTATGTGGGACGGATGGAGTACAAATTAACAATAGTGTTCCGTTGCAATAAAACTTGCGTCGTTGTATAGCCCTTGAAAGTGTCTAGCTGGGAAGTGTCCACAAGGGCAACTCTTATGGTATGGATGTTTAAACATCCACATATATCTTTAGGATAATCCCTATTATATGGATAATCGGCAATTATGGGACAATTTTTCTACTATGGTATACATCCTCAAATTTGATTGTAGACCTTAGGCCACTTTCTATGGGACACAAATAACACTAATTAAGAGTGTTTTGTCACACTATGGACCCAACAAACACTCCAAACGACGTTGCAAAGTTGCAAATTTGCAACTTTGCAACGTCAGATAGAAATAGTATTGTCGATAGAAATTCCATCGACAGATACAAATTCCATCGACACCGATGGAATTTCTGTCGATGATACTATTTCCGTCGATTAGATGTACGGCTGAGATTTCTCACAGCCTATATATACCCTCATTTGGCAAGCTTATCAACTCACACCTTCACAACATTTGTAGTAGTTTTCTCAGATCTACCACAATTGCGCACTCCGCTGTCTTACTTGGTAGACAACACTACGAAAGGCATCCTTTCTAATGCCTATGCTTCTTGTGAGAATCATGGACTTAAAATTCTGACTTGCACCATAGAAGTCAGCAAACTCTTATGTTTTATCATTCAACCAATTGAATATCTTCTCTTCAATGGGTTCTTCCACGAACAAATGACACCAACACGAGTCAAATAGAGAAAATCTTCACAAACTAAAGCCAAATAAGAGTCAAAACGTGCTCTACACTGTCACACCCCCAAATTAGCGTCAACCAATTTTGGCCTAGGAATGACTCGGCAACACTAATGGTTCAGTGAATCAAGCTTCACCCATCAATGATCAGCCATACACACTTGCTCAAATCAAGTGCACCCACAATCATCAAAGATTGGCAACGGAAGTCTTTCATCATTTTCTCTCATCCTTTAGTGCATCCCATACTGCACTAAGGCTTTGCAATGCAACAATTCCACACAACATCAATATCAATCAGGGACACATAATTAGAAGCAACAACTCACTTTCATTACTTCAAGGAAGAATAAAAAACTCACCCAAATCTGGGCTACAAATGGCCATCACTCCCAAGTGATGCCAAACTCCCTAAATGGCCTAAAACTCACTCTCTAAGCCTATGGAATTATCCCTTTGTCTCCTAAAAATGAAGAACTCTATCTATAAACATTCTCTGGCCTATAAATAGCACCAGAAACAAAGCCAACTCGTGTGCATCCGCTGCACAAGCCATGGCCAGACATCTGGCCATTGACATTTCCTGTAACTGTCAACTGTGCCAACTGCTAGCCTTGTTGTAGGCCAAATGCTGCTCCACTTGTTCTTTTCAATTACTAGGGCCAAACACGGTTATCCTAACCGTTCTTCACCATCCTTCTACTCAGGCCATGCGTATCCAAGCCTTGCCCAACTTTAAAGCTTCATATGGGCTTTTTCAAAGCCATGCTGCGCCATCCCATCCAGGCCATATGCTACACTTAATTGGACGCCACAACCAGTGTATACACATCCTATTAAGCCTTCTAAACCGTGCATAGCTTTGGCCCACAAGCTTTAGCCTTCTTGTCACCTTTGGCTGAGTACGGACTTGCAATAACGCGTTTGGCTGCACCGTTGCCTCTCATGCATTACCAAAGCCTTGGCCAAGCTTTGGCCTAATGCCAAGGTCATTCTCTTGACCTTTTCCATGTCCTTGAATGCTTACTTGAGCTGGGCCAACTTAAAATCTTCGGACACTTGACATTGACCAATCAATGTCATATGTATGCCATATGCATGTCAAATAGCCTTTCCTTGTTTTCGGCTAATGTCGCTTCCTTGTCGAACTAATGAAGCTATACGTTTGCTAGGCCACTTGTGTCGGGGCAAATAATTATCCTATACCGTGCGGTGAACCAGACCCCAACAATAAGTTAACCGGGAAATTATGAATCTCTGGTAGAAATTATGGTCGCAAATTAACCGGGCGTATCTTACCGATCCAAATGCATCCCACTCATCTGCATAAAGAAAGCATTTATAAACCAGACTACGTGTATGCACATCCTGTACCATTAAAAGTCTGCACAGTGTTATGATCAGCAAGAACGTTTCTGCTTAAGCGTACCAATAATTAAATTACTACTACTTGATCAAATCTTATTATGATTTTAAAAACAAAATTAATATCTAAATTATTTTATTCGTATGACTTCAAAATACATGCAACGCACTAACATAGTTACATCGAAATCCGATTTATCAAAAAATCCATTCATCAAGAAAAACAGAAAAAGAAGACTAAAGTTTGAGTTAGTAGTATGCAGAGAAGATAAAATGTTTCGGCATGTTATGATCTTTTCTGCGTTACTAACGATATCAATGTCACTAGTTTCATCAATATCATCAGCTGAATCTTCGGGTTTCTTACAAGCGCAACCTGGTTGCCAAACGAAATGTAGAAATGTTACCATTCCATACCCATTTGGTATAGGTAATGGCTGCTCCATAGTAAAGCAGTGTTAGCTTATTTGAGTGTTTGTCTGTCTTTAGTGTTTTCTTACACTCTGTTTACACTCTGTTCATTTCTGTTGGTTGACAGCTGTCTGTGAGCTGTTTACTGTTAACCGTTTCTATCGGTTGTTTAGGTTCTGTCTGTATATAAGTGGTCTGTATGCTTTGTTCTTTGGTTAATGAGAATTCCCTACTGATTTCCTATCACTCCATGAGTGGTGAAGATGAGTTTGGAAATTCCGGTATCTTCAGTGTAATCTGTAATACTTCATTCGATCCTCCCAAACCCTTCATCGATGCAAACGGCAAAAAAGTAGAAATCTTAACTATAACAGATACAGAAGTGCGCGTTAGAAACTCCTTCTCAACAACCTATTGTAGCAATGATTCAGGTATCCCTGTGGCTACTAGTGACTACCAGTATGGTGCTCCTTATGTTGGTCTCGACTTGAGTAATACTCCATTTTCTGTGTCCTATACCAAGAACAGTTTATATGGGATCGGATGCGATGTTAGCCAAGTGTTATTATGGTCGACGGAGGATCATGATGAATTCATCATACCCGAGTTCCAGATCAACAGTCCGTATCTAAAGAAAGAATGTGAAACAAGTTGTGATAATGTCAAGGAACATACGCGGAAAATGTCCTGCAACAGCACAGGGTACATTTGTTGTGAAACAACCATCCCGAAGGGTTTGAAGATATTTATTGGCGAGGTGGAGGCGACCACTTTGGATGAACTTGGGGGAACCGATTTTGCTCCAGTTTTCCCTAATACCTGCACCGTTGCTTTGTTGGCAGAGGTAGGGCAATACTCATTCGATCCGTTGGATCTTAAGGTGGGTGGCTTCAATAACACATATAGAAATATAGTCATACCGGTGGTGCTTGATTGGGCTGTAGGATCGAACACTACATGCGTTGAAGCAAAACAAAACCATAAAACTTATGCATGCCAGGAAAATAGTGATTGTTCAGACACAATCAAAACCCCTGGAGATCAACCAATAGTAGTAAATAATCTGGGATATCGCTGCTCTTGCAAGAAAGGATTCGAAGGAAACCCATATCTTGAGCCTGGATGCAAAGGTATGTGTTTGATGAGTTTTCTTTATTTGGTTGTAGTGTTACTTAATGAATTTATGTGCAGAGAGAATATGTTATAATAACATTATATATGCTTAACACACTCCTTAGCATGTTGAATAACTACATTTTTTTGGATCTTTGTCAATAGATGTGAATGAGTGTGAGGATAAGAATAACAATCCGTGTGATGGAATTTGTGAAAATACAATTGGAAGTTACAAGTGTTCTTGTCCAGAAGGCATGACTGGCGATGGGAAGAAAAACGGACGTGGCTGTAGTACTATTGTTGGCAAAGCGAAATCCCCTGTGATAAGGATTGCCCTCGGTAATGAACCTTTACTAGTTTAACATATACTGTGTTAGCAGTACACTATGGGTGTATGTAAATATACTCAGTTTTGCTTGAACTTATTATTCTACTGACATTTTTATCACAGGTACCGGATTTGGTTTCTTTATTTTCATTCTTTGTGTGTTTCTTTTATACGTAAGCTTTCGGAAACATAAGCTATTCAAGCTTAAAGAGAAATTCTTTAAACAAAATGGTGGATTGTTGTTAACACAGCAATTATCCTCTATTGAAAACGGCGCAGAGTCAACAAGAATCTTCACATCGGAAGAATTAGAATTGGCAACCAACAAATTTAATGAGAGTGAAGTTCTTGGGCGAGGAGGGTATGGTGTAGTTTACAAGGGAACTTTATTCGATAAACGTGTAGTCGCCATCAAAAAGTCCAAGGTATTCGACCACAGTCAAGTGGAGCAGTTCGTAAATGAGGTAGTTATCTTAGCTCAGATTAACCACAGAAACGTGGTGAAGCTTTTGGGTTGTTGTTTAGAAACTGAAGTTCCTTTGCTCGTGTACGAATATATATCGAATGGTACACTATCCGAGCATATTCATTACAAGCATGACTCCACTGACATGTCTTTTATGACCTGGGAATCTCGTTTGAGGATTGCAACTGAGGTTGCTACTGCAATTGCATATCTACATTCGGCGGCATCTCCACCCATCATTCACAGAGATATAAAATCTGCCAACATATTATTAGACGAAAACTTCACAGCCAAGGTTTCGGATTTTGGAGCGTCAAGGTTAATTCCTCTGGATCAAACTCATGTCAATACACCCGTTTACGGGACTTTAGGATATTTGGATCCGGAATACTACTACACAAGCCAACTGACTGATAAAAGCGATGTGTATAGTTTTGGTGTAGTTCTTGCAGAACTTATAACGGGCGAAATACCACTCTGCCTTGAGAGACCAGAAGAGCATAGAAATCTTGCAACATATTTCATCTCTGGTATGGAAGGAAATGATATTTTCCAACTTATTGACGCCAAAGTTGCTACTGATGGAAAACTGGAGGAGATATTTGCATTAGCAGAGATTGCAAGGAAATGCCTTCACCTAGAAGGTGAAGACAGGCCTACAATGAAACAGATTGCAGCAGATCTTCAAGTTTTGCAGAGGGCAGATTCACTCGGGGCAGATCAACCAATGAACAACCAGCAACATGGAACATCAAACTTGCCTCTGGAGCCAACTGATCTCTATAGCGTACCAATGAGTTCTGTCGAAGAGCCAACTGATCTCTATAGCGTCACAATGAGTTCTGTCGACGGTCACTCAAGCCAGTATAGTTCGGTAGCAAATATGCCTCTCTCTATGAATATCCCGAGGTGAATTATTGTGTACGTATAAATGGGCATCAAATATTGGTGGGTATATTGCCAAAACCTTTGTAATTTTCATAAACATTGTCCAAAAATGTACGTTTTGTAGTACAATTAACATTCTTCATTTCTATTTTACTCTATGAATAACCATACAAGCAATTTTATTTTCTTTGACAAAAAAGGTTAAGATTTTATTGAGAAAAAGAAAATTGTAGCAATCAATACAAGTCATGTATAGCTCTAGACACACACGACTGCACACACAGACAGGAATAAAGCAAGCACACACAATAACCAAAGAAAAATAAAGAAGAAGCAAACCACAACACAGAGATTTAAAGTGGTTTGGCAATGACTACTCCACTTGACGATGATGAAACTTTCACTATGGAAATCTGAAGAACAATTACAAGAACCACACGGTATAGTCCCTTGTTGTTTTCTCTTATCTCACAACCCTTACAAGAACAACTCTCTACGTTGTGTAACCTTACGACTAGAAGAAAACCCTTATGTCTCTCACAGTGTCTGTCTCTAAAACTCAAGGATCTACCACCTATTTATAACCTTCAATACTTGGATGTCAAGTAATACTCAAAGTCCAAATCCTAGACGGTTTCCTAACTTCACAATTTTCATATTCTAACCAAGTCGGTTTACTTGGTTACCTAGAATAGGACTCTTGCAAACTTTCTTGTAATAGTAAAAAACTAGTCAACAAATATTACAATTCTCCACCTTTGTTGATAATCGTTCACTCTCCGCCTTGTTCTTCACTTCACGTACTTCATCGTCACCACATTGCACCTTACAAAGGAATGCACCAGCAGTGCTACAAACCGGCTAAGCCTGGCAACAATGCAACAAGAGAAAGGAAGGAGCTACTCTAGCAACCAAATATCATGATAAGACAATTAGATCTACCTTTTTGCAGGGATAGGAGTTCTCATCCCACGCCCCAATTTATCATTGTATGTCGCTCCCTCCCAAGAGAGTTTTACCACTTCGTTGGACTTCGAGGAATGGGACCTTTCCGCAATACCACTAAAAATGTTCTACACTTATGAATCCCTGCCTTCACGCGTACGACAGACTTTAAATACTCCAGTGAGTTGCATTAGCTTGTTATTGTTCTCTTGTTTGCCCATTGGTTTGAACTTAAAAGAACTTCTTCTATTGGCTTCAACTTTTAAGCCTTTTCCCCTTCCTCTTCTGATTCAACTGATTCTACCAGTGCAATTTCAGAAAACTCAAGTCCGCTTGATCATCTTTGCTCAGTTCTTCAATCCTAGCCTCTTGAAATTGAACAATTTTCCATTCTAAATAGTCACCATAGAATCTTTCGTAACCTTAGATTCACTGCTTTCTTTATCTACTAAAGGACCTAATCCCCTTAATAAACCTTGTTCCCGAAGTTCTCCATCTTGGAAAAGGACCTCAAAAGGATTCAAGAGGCTTGTATTATATCATTCTTCTTACCTGATTTCTTGCTCCTTTTTGCAGAAGTCCAAAGAGGCTCAACAAGTTGCACACTATCTTCACTTATCTTCTCGGCAAGTTGCAATTGTCCCTCGATTGCGCTATGATGATCCAAAACAGAAATTGAACTCGCAACTTCCTCTGTCCCGACAAACTTATCGCTACCTTGAGGATTTGAGTGAGTACCAATATCTTCTTCAAGGTTAGGAAGTACTTGAGAAGCATCATTCATGCCATTTGTATACCCACACTTTCTTAAGAATAAAAGTTGGATTTTAAGTTGCATTTAGCATTAGAATGACCAAACCTCTTGCAACATGAACAAGCCTTTGGTTTCAAAGGATACTCGGCTCTTGCTTCATATTTCACTTTGTCCATGTACAAAGGAAGCACTGAAGGGGTATGTGCACTTTGCATCAACTTCAACGCATATTCTGGCATACAACATTCTTAACTTTAAGGTTGTCTCTGAATAAGTCATTTTTTGTTTGCCAACAATGCTAGCGATTCTAGAAAATCCCAAATCGTTCCAGAGGTGAAATGGAATACCAGTGACATTCATCCAGATATAAGAGCGCCAATGTTTTGCTCAAGGAATGGAGACATGGACGAAAAAAAAAAAACTTATTTTCAATATAAACTGAACCCAAATCTAGAACTCTATCTCTATCTTCATCTAATACAAAATTGAAAAAGAAAGTTTGTTGTCCATAAATGGTCATGGAGAATTCTCCCTTAGTTTTCCACTGAGAATTTAAAAAAAAAAAAAAAATACAACAGGAAATGAAGGTCTTCTCCCCACAAAGTAACCCACAACATATGAATCACAATTATGAATATGAGTTTTAAGTTCACCTGAATCGAAAACCGCCGCAGAATTTCCATCAATCTGCTGAGTATCACTGAAAGCGAGCTTAATCGAAGCAGTTGGATCTTTAGGTTTGTTGAGACTCATCAACCAGTTAATTCCTTTTGATTGTTGATGAGAAGCAGACCCAACTCCAGTTTGTGTCCGTTTTCCTCACCACCATTAACAAAACCGGATCTAGGGTTTGCTCCAACTGAAGAAGATGATGCATTTAAAAGAGGAAAATCAACTAAATCAAGGTTCGTTTCAGTTTGAATCGAAGCATTAAGGTTGGAATTATTAGGTAACGAGCTGGAAAGAAGCTGAGAGGAAGAGGAATTCTTCGCAGCCATAGATGGGAAGAAGAAACGAAGAAAAAAAAAAACCAATCGCCTAGAAAATTGCCTGGTCAAACTTGGCCGTCTCGGTCAAGATATTTTTTCTAACCATACAATCAATTATGAACCATAATATTGTGATTGTATAAACTAATGGAAATTGGGGTGGGGGTATGACATCAATGGGCCAAGAATCTTAAGAATGCACACACATTTGTGTACGTTCCTCTACGCAGATATCTTAATATTAAAAGCACATCAGATCATCTCTTCAATCTAGAGTTCTATATCGTTGTGTATTTAAAATGCGCCATACACTCACATTTGGCGCATGTTCTCCACATAAACATTTAATCACCTTCGAAAATCTGCTAGGATGGATATAAATTACTGGAAAAATAAAACGAAAATGATATTCTCCTCTTTCTTTCTTTTTTCTCCTTCCTAAAATCTTCCTCAATTTTACTCCCACATCCTGAACAGGTCAGATTCAGATTCAGTTTGGGGTTTTTCTTTTCCAAGATATAGGGTTTAGATGGAGGGAGATTTTAAAAAGGAGGAAAAAGAAGGAGAAGAATAGCGCAGCACTGGAAAAAAGAAGTAGGTTAAAAAGAAAAATCCCCCCATCCCGATGCAGACGAGTTTCGAACTCAGGTCGCTGGTATCGTCACCCAACGACTTTACCATTGTACTACAATGACATCTGCAAAACCTGGCATTTTGTGTAAAATCAATATGGAAAAGGCGTTTGACAACGTCAATTGGAATTCTCTCTTTGCTATTCTGAAGAGACATGGTTTGGTGATAGATGGTTGGGTTGGATGAGATTGTGTATCACAGATGCACAATTTTATGTTCTTGTCAATGGTGCGGCTACAGAGAGAATAAAACCTTTAAAAGGTATTAGACAAGGAGATCCTTTATCTTAATTTCTCATTATAATGGTTGTAGAGATTCTCTCGAAATTATTGGATGAGGCTTTTAAAGAGAAAAGGATTACTGGTTTTCGAGTGGTAGACAATGGGACAATGATGTATGACTTACAGTTTACGGATGGTACTATTATTTTATTAGATGCTAATATAGACGAGGTGAGAAGATTATATGTTATTTTGCTTATTTTCCAGGTGTTAATGGGTTTGAATTTAAACTTGGATAAAATCTCAATGACCATCATTGGTGTTGATGAAATCATTTAGAGTCTCGCGTTAGAATTGGGTTGCAAAACAACTTTTTTACCTATTACTTACATAGGGCTTCCTATTGGAGCCACTAAAAGTAACGAAGCGGTGTAGGTTGTGGTTATCAAGAGGATGCAAAGGAAACTCGCACCTTAGATAAGAAATCAGTTGAATAAAGTTGTAAGAATCACTCTCTCTTATTAAAAGATCTCTTCAAAGTCTTTCAGTGTATTATCTTTCCCTACTTCATATGCCAACAACCCTGAATGATAAATTGATTAGCATTATGGGAAGATTCCTTTGGGGTGAAGAAAACAATAAAAGGAAAATGGCTTGGGTGGCATGGAAGAAAGTTTGTGGACAAAAAAATAAAGGGGGTTTTGGGTCCGAGATTTGAATACTGTCAACAAGTGCTTATTGGCCAAATGGCATTGGCGGTACGCAAAGGAAACTAAAGCGATATGGAGAACTGTTATCAGCGAAAAAATGAACTTAGGAGGGGATCTTTTTGGTGCATAAACAATCTAAGGAAGAAGTTCATAGAAGTATGTGGCTGGATATCGACAAAGTGCAGAATATTTTTATAAATTTTTTATTTTGCAGTTTAACAATGGAAGACAGATTTGTTTCTTGCACGAGTGGTGGACTCAAAAGAAAGCTTTGGCTATGAAGTATCTGCGTCTATATAGGCTCAGTTGCCAGCAGAGGTGAGTGTTGCAGATATGTTTCAACATACCTGGAATTTTCAGTTCAAATGTCGACTAAATCCTGCAGAAAGTATTGATTTTCTATAGCTAAAACATGAAATCAGAAACATAGTTTTGCAGCAAGGTAAAGACGACTGTTTTGAAGGGGATTTAACGACCAGGAACATGTACATGAAGAAGATGCAACATCTACAGGACTACGATTTCTCTGAATTACTGAGAGGCAAGAACATTCCGCCTAAGGTCTATGTACTGTACCTGATACAATACAAGATCTGGTTTCGTAATCGTAAAATGTAATTGTTGTATACTGCTCCGGTGGCAGGGAAATAAACGTGAAGAAGTTCATACAATAATCATGTCTCTCACAGACAGAGAGAAAGAGACTAAATAATATCTCCAGCTAACGGCCAACACCAACAAGATGGTAACACGTGCCCTAACAACCCATAAAAGCAGCGGCTAACTACAGACATGTTAAAACTAGGCCTCAGACGGCGCTAAGGGCTGACCCAAAACAGACAACTCACTCTCTTATATTCTGGACTATGACATTACATCCCCCTCTAAAACTGTCCTTGCCTTCAAGGAAGAATTTTCTGAAATGAGCTTTAATGTGTAGGGTATCTCCCAAGTAGCATTTTCAGCTGTTGCATTTGTCCATTGCACCAATATCTGCCGTACCTTCTCACCATCCCTAAAAATGCACCTGGAATCCAGAATTCTAGAGGGTTGCACCACTATTTGTCCTTCATGATCAGTGAGAGGTAGCTCTAGAGAAGGAATATAAGCTTTACCAATCTGTTTCTTCAACTGGGAAACATGAAAAACATGGTGAATTCTTGATGAAGGAGGTAGTTGTAGCTTATAAGCAAGAGTGCCAACTTTCTGTATCACTTCAAAAGGACCATAATATTTAGCAGAAAGCTTGAAGTTCTTTCTAAGAGCTACAGAAGCTTGTCTGTATGGATGTAACTTTAGAAAAACCATGTCTCCTATTTCAAAACTCCTGTCAGTTCTCTTCTTATCAGCATAAAGCTTCATTATCTCTTGAGTTTTCACCAGATTCTCCTTAAGGACATCTAAAACAGCATCCCTTTGTTGCAGATAGTCTTCAACAGCAGCAACAGATGTGATGGAGTCAATAGGGAATGCCAGGTATGGAGGAGTATAACCATACAAAGCCTTAAAAGGACACATTTGAATGCTAGTGTGAAAATTTGTATTGTACCACCATTCAGCTAAGGGTAGCCATTTCACCCAATTAGAAGGTTTATAACTGGTCATGCACCTCAAATAGTTCTCCAAACAAGCATTTACCCTTTCTGTTTGGCCATCAGTTTGGGGGTGATAAGTAGTGCAGAGTTTAAGTTCAGTGCCCAATAACTTAAATAGATCTTGCCAAAAATGACTAGTAAATACTTGGTCCTTGTCAGAGATGATAGAAGCAGGTAATTCATGAGCCTCGAAAACTTGGCCAAGAAAAACTTCAGCCATTGTAGCTGCAGTGTAAGGATGCTGAAGTGACATAAAGTGAGCATATTTGGTTACCCAATCAACCACTACTAAAATAATAGATTTCCTCTGACTCATAGGTAAACCTTGAATGAAGTCCATAGAGATGTGTTGCCATGGATGATTAGGAACATCTAGGGGGTGAAGGAGACTTGCAGGAAGGGTTGTTTTTACTTTATTCCTCTGACAAACTTCAAAAGTAGAAACAAACATGAGGACATCTTTTTTCAGGCCTGGCCAAAAGAAATATGTCCTTGTTCTTTTATAGGTTGCCTGATTCCCCGAGTGGCCACCAACTGCTGAACTATGCACTGGTTGTAAGATGGAGGATCTTGTAGCACCAGCATTTCCTACATAAATCATGTTCTTATACCTCAAAATTCCCTGGGAAAAAGTGAAGTTAGGAATAGTAGTAGGATTGGCCAATAATAGAGGGAGTAGCTGCTGGACTTTTGGATCAGAATCATAGCTGAGTGTAATGTCTTGAGTCCAAGAAGGGGAAGATACTGACATTTGATGACAAGAGCTCTCAGCATGTGGTAATCTAGAAAGAGATCACCAACTTTGTTCTCTAATCCTTTTTTATAGCTGATAGTATAATCAAAATCAAGTAGTTTCATTAGTCATTTTTGCTGAAGAGTAGTAGTAATCTTTTGTTCTAAGAAAAACTTGATACTCTCATGGTCAGTTTTGATGATAAAGTGATGTCCTTCTAGATAATGCTTCCATCTGGTGACTGATTGAACTATGGCAAACAACTCTTTCTCATATGTAGACATAGCTAAAGATCTTGTGCCAAGTGACTTGCTAAAGAAAGCAATAGGTTTACCTTGTTGCATAAGCACAGCTCCAATGCCTGATCCTGAAGCATCTGTTTCCAGTGTGAATGGAAGGGAGAAATCTGGTAAAGCCAATACAGGAGTATTGACCATGGCCATCTTGAGTGCATGGAAAGCATCAACTGCAGCAGAATTCCACTGAAAAGAGTTTTTCTTCAATAGGTCAGTTAAAGGTTTGCTTAGAATGCCACAACCCTTAACAAACTTTCTGTAATATCCATTGAGACCAAGGAAACCCCTCAAATCCTTAATAGTCTTAGGAATAGGCCACTCCATCATACAAGAGATTTTGGCAGGATCAGCAACAACCCCTTCAGTGGTGACAATGTGACCCAGATACTCCAGCTGTTGTTGTGAAAAACAACATTTAGAAAACTTGGCAAAGAGTTGATGCTGTTGCGTCAGTTGAAGAGTATGCTCTAAGTGCATAACATGCTCTTCCAAGCTGGTACTATAACCAAAATATCATTAAAGAAAACTAGAATAAATTTTCTTAAATGAGGTTTAAACACTTCATTCATAAGAGCTTGGAATGTTGCTGGGGAATTAGTCAGTCCAAATAGCATCACTCTGAATTCATAGTGGCCCTGATGAGTTTTAAAAGCAGTTTTGTGTATGTCTGCAGGGTTCACTCTGATTTGGTGATAACCAGACCTCAAGTCTATCTTGGAAAAATACTTAGCACCATGTAAAAGATTATGACTGGATACTCAATGTGGTAATTCTTGAATGTTTGTTTGCACACCTTAAATCAGTTTGCTTTAAGGAGTTTATTGCGAGCCCAAGGGAGATAAAATCGGTGCAACTGATTTTGAAGAATGCAAAAGCTTTGCAAACAATGAGTATTTTCGCTTTTCGCTATTCTGACCTTTTACTAGGAAGATGAGAGAACTTATGGTGGAGATAACGAGTCTTCCAAGAGCCTCTACCAGTTGGGTGTTTAGGTTCCCTTCTTGGCATTCGTAGTAGATGGTTTTTATATGAAACTTTATCATAATCTTAGACTGTGCATGTGATTCTCTATCCATTTCCAGATCTGCAGGTGATCCTGAATTCCTCTCCAGTTCAAGTTTGTGGGTTTTCTTTATTTGCATATCAAGAAAACCAAAATGCATACAATGGACTGGTCTGTAACCGTTTCTGGATAGTGGGTAGTTAAATTGTGCATGAATGAACTCTATTGCATCTTTTCTGTTAAGGCAATATCAAAACCTGGTCACATTTTAACCAGTAGATAGCCAAGATGCTCCTACAATTTCTTTGTTGTGAGGGAGAATGATGGCACTATTGTGCAACAGAAGTTGCCCCCGGGGATAAATTCACTGTCGGTCCTAAGAACCTATGATTCTCATATAGGTTTCTTTTGTTGCTATGAAATACAAGGGAATGGGCATTCTAGGTAAATTCCTATAAAATGCTGACTGTATATGTTTTTTTTTTTTTTTTGATAAGAAAACTCTTAAATTACTAGAAAGATAAAGATACATATGGTTCCTCTCCATGATTGAGACAGTAGGATGCATCATGGGTGATAGCATCAAAGATAAAGCATGGAGGATATTGTGCTAGAAC
>JAJJMA010049365.1:0-16551 GCA_023529015.1 Papaver nudicaule | reverse complement strand
GCAAGTGTGGCACTAATGCAGCCATTATTGTTTTATACTTCTATTCGGCCATTACAAATGTGGGGTTTACTCTCCGTGCATAATCCAATCTCTCAAGAGCTGCAATCATAAAAAAAATAATGATTCTGTGGGTTCTGGTATTCACTGTAGGAATGTGTTATCCAAGGTGATGATTGTGTCAAAGCCATATTGCCCAAATTCGATGACCAATTAGAAGAAATCCAATTACAAGAGCTTCCCCCGAAAATGAGATGAATGAATTCAATGATCATACTGTTTTTATCATGGAAAAAATTGTAGAATGCCCCAAAATCACCTGCAACTTTTCATTTCTGCCCCAAGGTTGAAAACTTTCTAAAAATGCCCCCAAACTGTTACATTTTCCATCCAAGGTGGGTTCGCACGCTCGCACGAAATATCTTTTTTACCCCCGTCACGTGTCACTCAAAATAGAGTTTCTAGGATTTTTAAACACCAAAAACCGACGACATGAGGACCACTCACGATGTAACACGTGTACTAAAAAAGAGTGAGTGGACTGGTGATATGGCTATTATGTGATGACGAGGCAGATTTTAAGTGGCAGCTGATGTGATGACATGGCATATCTTAATTAGAAACTTAAAAACATAGTTTCATTTCATCTGTATCAAATGAAACTTGAACAACTTGAAAACATGAAGAGAACAGAAACTTGAAAAATAAAGAAAACATAGTTTCATTACATAGCTAGTTCACCAAATGTTTCACTGATATCCAAAGTGAACAAAAAATAAAGTCAACAATTACAAAGAACATCAACCAACTGCCTACTGGTATTTCAAATTAGGCTTCCTTGGCCTTTTTGATGGTTGTTCAGTTATGTTGTGAATGGTTAAAGACCTTATGTTTACTGTACCAGAAAAAGATTGGGTCTGGTTCAAAGCAACACCGGCAAGAGCAGAAGAAGAAGATGTAGATGCAGCCTCTTTTCTTTTAGGTACTGCAGCATGTGTCTTTTTTGGTGCTGCAGTTGAAGTGGTGCTGAAGTAGCTTCCTTTATAGCTGGTGCAGCAGCAGAAGATGTAGATGCAGAAGAGGCCTTTGGTCACCTCCTATTACACGTATAGCAAACTTTCTATCCATTGTACCCACTCCTGGTAGATTAACACAAAAAAAAAAAAAAAAAAAAAAACTACTATTACTGTAAACTATAGAAAAGACTACTATATAAAAAAAAAACCATGTTTCTCTAATACATAAGTGAAAGAAAGTTACTACATAAGTGAAAGAAAGTTACTGCATGAGTACAATGCATAAAAGCTCTAATGCATCCCCAAGATACCCAAAGGAGTGGATTTCCCTACTTGGAATAGTAACATCTATTATCAAACAAACCTACACAATGGGTAAACAGATATATATGTGACTCAAGAGGCAGACCAATTTTTTAAATTTACCAGGAAATTGTAAAATATCAGACATCCTTCCTCAACAACAATGGCTACTCCAATTGTTTGACGGATGGGTCTATTTGAGAAAGGAGAGGAACACAAACGTCTACAACCCATACTCAAATTTTCTAAAGTATTCTGTCCATTTGTGTCTTGACTTTCAACCATACTTGAACAACAAATTATAGTATTGACAAAAATTATCAGGTTATACCCTTAACTGTTATTCTGGCAACAAGATTTATAATGACATGGTTTAACTTGGCAAAGTGTCTTGTCATTGAATTAAAACCCCAAAATTTAAGAAACCCTAATGGATTTAACAGAGGGAAGGAAGAAAAATTAAGTTGCTCAATCAAGTAAAAAACCCTAACCTTTGATGAATTAAAGATAATCAGACCAAACTCATCAAGTAAACATCAACACCATGCATTGCAAATCTGTAAAAGCAAAAACCCAATTAGTCAGTTTATCTTCTTTCCAATCTGTAAAAACAAAAACCCAAATCGAGAGAGAGATATAGGCAAAGACGCATACTAATTAGTCAGTTTCTCCTCTTTCTTTTTCTTCACAGCAACATATTCATCGGTTTCTATTTCTCTTCTTTTTCTTTGTTTCTCCGTTACTCTGTGTCAAACGAGTTTTGTTTTGTTCTTCAACTTTGGGCAGGTCGAAGAGATAAGAATGTGGAGATGTGGAGGATATTATACCACGTTTCATCCTACAAATTTAAATGCGTGTCCTATAACCTGGGCCGTTGATTTTCATCGACTTCTGAATTTTTAAGATCCGCCCCGTCATCACATAATAGCCACATCACCAGTCCACTCAGCCTTTTTAGTACACGTGTCACATCGTGAGTGGTCCACATGTCATCGGTTTTTGATGTTTAAAAATCGTGAAAACTCTATTTTGAGTGACACGTGGCGGGGGTAAAAAAGACATTTTGTGCGAGCGTGCGAGCTCGCACGCTTAGGTTAACCCCTTGGATGGGAAATGTAACAGTTTGGGGCATTTCTAGAGTTTTCAATCTTGGGGCAGAAATGAAAAGTTGTAGGTGATTTTGGGGCATTCTACGATTTTTCCCTTTTATCATTGCTTGTTTTACATGAAAACATAAAGTTTCATGGGAGAGTATATTATGATTTTTCAGCTCTTTGTAGCGCAGGTTCGGGGATAGGCAAATTTGGGAGGAGAGAAATTAGGTTAAGTTTGCCCTGGACAATGAAAATAATACAAGTTAAGATTTTATTGCTAAAGGACCAATGATTTATAATGATTAAATTTAAAGGATCTGAAAATAAATAAAAATAAATAAAACAATTAAAATCAATTACATTTTTAATTAATGACTCGAGATGCGTTTAAATCTAAGATATAAAATTCAATGGTTAGATGACACTACCTTACAAAAGCTTTCACGAGGGTGACCTCGTCACAGCCGGACTCTAATAATAATAAAAAATGTGACTAAAAGTAAAAACTAAAACTCTCGACGCTCAAGAGCAAGCACTGCGGTTTGCTAAAAAGTAGCCAAAATCACCACTATGGTATGTGTCTACAATTTAGCAGTTATGCAGGAACCGTGAAAATTGGAGGGGCGGTTAGTTGCTTAGTCCGAAATATTCCTAAAAATCCGATTAAAATAGGGTTTTGGTAATAAAGAAAAAAAAATACTTTAAGCGGCTATTTAGAAACAACGACGACTACTCAGTAATCGATAGATAAGCCATGTCTACAAGAGGGCATAGATATATGCCCTCTTGTAGGTATGTCTACATTTTTTCTCCACCATGTCGTGAAATTCTCCACATTTTGTACTTTTTACTACATTTTTGCAACCATAGTGTTTGTCACAAGCTGAATGATACCGAAAGATGTATACTGTGTACGAAACGAAACAGTGATTCATTGCCTTAGGACATGGCACAATTACTTGTTGGGAACCTATTTTATGATACGAAAAGACAATGTGGTAATTACCTATTTTACCAGGCAGATGAAGTTGTTGCCAAAGCACGCAAGATGACTTGACTTTTTGGGCGAGTTTGAATTGAAACTGAGCATAAGCCAGGAAGGCTTAACTCTGTGCCGATGCGCTAGCAGGAAGATGGTGGCAGAGTATGTTACGGCACTGACCACGATTAAGGCATATTTATTTCCTCAAATAAAAGAATAAATGGTAAAAGAGTAAGCTCGTGTGCACCTGACATGGCCTTACTCTAGTTTTAACGTCCGAAAGGGTAAAAGCGATGACCTGGTGTTATGGCACAAGGTCATGCGTTACTGGCTCATAGAAGCAATTACAAGTTTGTTACGAGCATCATATGAATGGCGGAGTAAGAGGATGGTTAGGGAAGTTATAAAGCAAGTTTATAACTAAGTTTGGTTCTCCTGATGCTTGGCTCTGCTTCACGTGCAATATGCTTTATTTGCTTCATTTAGCCGAGTAACTGGCTACAATGCAATGTTTATATTATTACAAGTAAGCTAAATGGCTTAGCAAAAGAAGCTACATTACCCGACAACGCAAGGAAGGCCATTAACATAACATTGTTGGTATAATGATGGTTGTCTGGGAATTCATAGTTGGCCCAACTCTATGGAGGGATTAAAGACTCTGAATAAGTCAGTGAATGGCATATGCATTGAACCAAGGCTTATCTAAAGATTTGGACAGTGCGAGGACATTTATTGCCTCGAATCAAAGAAGAGACGATGAAAGATTAAGCTCGTGTGCGCCAGATATGGCCTTACTCTAGTTTTAACGTCCGAAAGGGTAAAAGCCATGACATGGTGTTATGGCACAATGCTAAGCCTTACTGTCTCATAAAAGCAATTACAAGTTGGCTACGAGCATCATATGCGTGGCGGAGTAAAAGGATGGGTTAGGGAAGTTATAAAGCAAGTTTATAACTAAGTTTGGTTCTCCTAATGCTTGGATCTGCTTCACGTGCTACATGCTTTACTTGCTTCATTTAGCTGAGTAACTGGCTAGAATGACATGTTTATATTATTACAAGAAAGTTAAATGGCCTAGCAAATGAAGCTATATTACCCAACAATGCAACGACATTTAACTTAGACAAGGAAGGCCATTAACATAATATTGTTAGCATAATGCTGGTTTTCCGGGAATTCAGAGTTGGCCCAGCTCTATGGAGGGATTAAAGACTTTGAATAAGTCAGCGAATGGCCTATACATTGGCCCAAGGCTTGTCCAAAAGCCCGGACAGTGCGAGGACAACAATGGCTTTGCCAAACAAGCCCTTGTAGTCAGTTACGCGGCTAAATGAAGCAAGTGACGCATATAGCACGCGAAGCAGAGCCAAACATCAGTTAGGAGTGATCAATGGTATGGATTTAATCCATGAACCAAAAGTTTTTTTTAATGCTAGAGATGCAAAGGAATTGGAGAACTTTCTATGGGATATAGAACAGTACTTCAAGGCTGCCAGAACCCCAGAAGAGCAAAGTGTCTCTCGTTAGCATTTATTTTGATGGTGATGTTAAACTATGGTGGAGGACAAGGATTGATGGCGATAATTCTGCGGGTCATCCAGTAATCAAGACATGGATTGTCATCTAGCCAAGGAGATTTTCAAAAACAGAAGCAAACCGGTACACCGCAGGACCATGTGAAAGATTTCTCTTCCTTGATGCTAGATATTCACAACATGTCTGAAGAAGATAAGTTGTTTAACTTTATTTTTGTTCAATAATTATGGGCGCAAGATGAAGTGCATAGGGGGAAAGGGGCCAAAGACGTGCCTTCATCTATGTCCGTAGTAGACAACCTTGATGATTATCGATCGGATCTTATCTCAACCGAGTCAAAAAAAAGGAAAGGATAAGAAGTCTGAAAGCATAAGGATGATAACAAAGGTTCTAAGATGAAAGATAAGCATGTATCAAAGGATTATGGTGCTTCATCAAAGAACATGAATAGCGATGATTACTTTCTTTGCAAGGGTCCTCATCTTGCATGAGACTTTCCAAAGTGAGAAAAGTTGTCTACAATTGTCACTGAAGAGGGTAGTGAATATGAAAAGGTATAAGTTAATTCGATTCAACTGTGTAACAATGTAGCACAAAGGCTAGTAACACACCAAGGTCAAATGGTTCTTGCTTAGTGTATATCAAGGTTGGAATCCTAAACCATATGCCATATGGGGTATGTCTTACACAAGAGATTCACATACTATGATGAGGATGACTATGGTAGAATACCTTGGACGTGAAGTGTACAAGGCCATCACTTCATGAAGACGTTGAATGATATTTTTAAGCCAATTAAGGGTATGACAGTGGCCAATATCGAAGTTGGAGAATTGTGTGGATGTATTGATGTAATGATAACACATCTCAATGATTTTGAGATGATATTGGGTAATATCTTATTTTTTTGCAGTCGACCCCAAGATATGGTAATACCTCATCTAAGTGGATTGTTCATTCAAGACACTAAGGCTTATTCCTTTGTTAAACACATAAAGAGCGTTAGTCTGCATGACATGAAGACTGACAAGGGTCGTGCTAGTGAGTACGCTCCAGTCCGTACGTTTGAAAAAACTCGTGCTGAGATACATGAGGAATTCAGATATCCTATGAATTTTAGTATACCATGTTCTCCATGATCAAGAAGTCTGAATGATGGGTGTCTGGCAGCACCTTGGTCCTGTTGATGATGTTAGAAATCAATGTCTTTTTATTTGCTTATTGGTTTGTTGTTTGAAATTCAGTGTTGTTAATTCCTTGGGTCTTCATATAACACACTGTAGTAGTATATAATTTACTTTAGTAGTGCAAGCATTTTCGTTTCAGGTCGTATATAAATCTTGGTGTATGGAGAAGTCCTTTATGTAAATAATATATTGCTAACGAATGGAGGTGTTCGAAGTAAAAATTATTGTCTACTTTACTTTTAAGTAAGTTTGATTGATTGGGCAAGAGTTATTGGCGTATTTAAGCCAAAATATGCAGTAAGGGACGCTGAAAATATGCAAAACAATTTGGCTTGATGGCATATACAAAGTTGTTGTTGGGTAGTCGCATTAAAGTACTAAGGCATTTAGCAGCAAAAGTACTAGTGACACAATAATAAGTAGAGATAAGTTCATCAAATAAAGTGAGTTGGCGCAACTCATGGTTTGCGCCAGTTAATTTCAAGCATCAGTTTCGAAGGCGACAAAGAGGATAGTGATATATGACAGGTGTCGGAAACTTTCCTAAGCTAGTTAGTCACGACTCTCCTTCTATAGTCATGCATTTCTATCATTTTAATTTGGCTAATTATGCAAAGTTCACCAAGTTGTTGACTCGTTGACATGCAAATGATGCTAATATAGAGGAAACCAAGGCAAGAGTGTACAAGATGATTGGTGAATAAAAGGCAAGTCTACGAATCAGCCCTTGTACGTTGCAAGATGCAACAAATAGTCAGAATATAGAATTTTGTAGGCTAAGTTTAATATCATGACGCTCAGATATAGGATCAACACTTGTGTACCCTCAGATACGAGATGATATGGAATGAATTGATTGTTATTTCAAACAAAGAAGTACGACGAATTTCTGAGTATGCAATTTGAGCATTAATGCGTGAATCAAGTGGCTTTGGCGCATAATCGACGATGCAACAAGGAAGGTAAAGTTCATGGGTTCAATGGCAAGGCAATAAAGCTAATAGGGGATGCTGGTAATAAGGAAAAGGCTTGGCTCGAAATCCGCGCCATTTTTTTTTAAATATATTTTTTTAAAGCTATCCCTAGGGCTGACAAAATTTTAAGAAGGCCTTGGGCCTTGTGCTTTTCTTCCTTTTAGGAGTCCTACTGGTATTAGAACTCTTAATAGTTATGTATATATATACACATGCCTAGGTTCAACTTTCAACAGAGAAGAGAAAAGAGAAAAGATTTTACCAGAGCAGGTTTTTTTTTTTTTTTGATTCATTCTCTTTAATTGTTTTTGCCAATCCTTGTTCATCGTGTCGTCAAGTGGAGCAACAACGAGGAGCCACAAGGTAACCGAGGTTTTTTTTCTTCGTATTTATCGTTTATATATATATCGTTATTATATATATACATATATATATATATACACGCCCATATATATAGGGCCATGACCTTATGGCCACGTTCTTGGCCTCTGGCCAAGGTCAACTCTTTGTGGCGCCATGGCCAAGGCCAATTCTTTGTGATGTTACATACATATTGTTTTGCACATGTCCTACAATGCGTATGTGCGACATGAGTATTCATATTATCGGGAAAGTGGTTACTATCATGTGCATGAGTATGCGTAGCAACTTACTTGAAATCGATTGTGTGTTGTAGAGAAAGCGAGGTGGTGATAAAGAGGCAGTTTCCAGTCATCATTCTGTCCGTGATACTGCTGCTAGGACTCCCAGGTGTACCGATGGTTTTTCGTATGTTCCTATTATTAGAAACCCGAATGTGCTCGTTAAGCGTGGAGACTTCTCAGTTTTTTTTATTCCAAATCGGGGAGACCTTGATGACTCCTCCACAGTGGTGCCGAGTGACACTATCAGGTTCCTTCTGGAGTCTAAGGCATGTGTTGGTGTGCCCGTTGATTTCAAAGTTCCACAGTTCCCCGTGATTCAATGCTGCGCTTGGTACGAATTTATCTTGACAAACAAGCAGGTCCGACCAATTTTAGATCAGGCGGGTATCTTCTACGCGGTGAAGGCCACTGGGAGCTTGAGGATAAGTAAAGAGCTGGCGCTATCTTCATTTTCCTTCTTCGTTGGTGTAAAGCGACCAGTACCTTCGTGATGAGTTGGGGCGAATTCACCATCCCTTTGGAGGCGGCTGCCGTCTTGTACCACCTCCCAATACTAGGTAACATTCCGAACAGCTATACATCAGATCAGGACAAGATGATCGTAGAGTTGAACGAGAAAATTGAAGAGCTGCAAGTTAACAAGAATACTGCAAGTGAGAGTTATATAGCGTGGACTCGTCACTGGTATGTAGGCGGCTCGAGTCCTTCGGGTAATGATCCTCATAGCACCATCTGCATTGCAGCGTTCCTCGTGCTTTGGTTGTCTAAAGATATTTTTGCTGATGATCCCGTTGGTACGTTGAAGCCTCATGTGGTTCCCTTAGCTATTCTTCTTGCCCATGGCCAGAGTTTACCTACTGTAGCCTATTTCTAGGTTCTCAATATGCTCATCTTGAGGCTTTTGTCAGAGACATGGCAGCTCCTGGTTTTAAAAGAATTGATACCTTCTTGAACGATTCGTTCCTCCAGGAAGTACTGTGGGAGTATTACCGAAACCATAGACCTACCAACGCTCCTCGTTTGGCAGAAAGGTCAGATGAAAGTCCTCGAATTTTGCAATGGATCAACAACAAACCTATTACTTCTCCGACGTTGGGAGATTTGTTAGATGATGAGAGGAACATTAACTTTCGTCCATGGTACACCATTACCTCTCCCAGGTTTGTTCAGCCTAAGACCTTCACAGACATGCCTAGTGTTGAGATACAGTCGGGACCTCAAGGAGTGAATGGTCTTGCTGAGGGACATGCTATCTTTATTAATAGTAGCACTCCTGGTTATATCCTTGGTTTCTTCTGTGGGGAAGAGGTGGTGATGCCTTATAATATTTATCGAGCGGCGAGAGTGATGGGTTTTGATCAAGATGTTCCTGCAAAGTTGTTTCCCATGCCTTCTGCGGAGGTTCTACGTGCATCTTTTGATGTGTCTCTTCATCCTGGTTGTGTCTTCACCTTCATTCATTCTCACAGACCCGTGACGATGACTCCCGAATATCATAGGTTTTGGGATGACACTCTCAAAATTATTCACAATTTTGTCAGCGGTCAGAGCATTGGCCGAGGTGTACCTGTTATTCCCCCTCAGGTACGATAACTTGATTGTAATCCGCTCTTGGTTGCTAAATTTCCATCTCTTTACTCTTTGTTACTCTCCCATAGGTGAGTCCAGCTCCGAGTCCCCAGTTGGCTGACATAACTCCTATTAGAGGTACTAGGAGAGGAGGACCTAGAATGACACTTCCTAGAGGGTATGTACCTCAGACGGTAGTAGATGAGCTTTCTGTTGATGACCAGGACGTTAATATGATGGTAATGGGTTTCACATCACTGTAGAACTTCTTTTATTTCCATAGTATTATCGGTGAGAGTCTCATCCTTATGTTCTCTTTCCGTAGGCGAGCCATCCAGGAGACAACGAACCCGTGGAATCCTCAAATGTTGATGACGGAGATCAGAAGGTACTTGAGAGGACTGATAATTCTTCACCTTTTCGCGAGGCGACGAGTCCTAATACGGTGAGTGCCTTGCATCTTTTCTTCTTTTTATTTCAGATTTGCACTATTATACAAAAATCATCGCGAAAAAGTCATACGACCTCCGTTTTTCATGATCAGCCCCTACTTTTGTAGATAAAACCCTAAGGTATCATATATTAGGACAAGTTCTTGAATTTGAGACCATTTACCTCGTATTTTTCGCTGAATAACAAAATTCCAGGAGTATTTCGTCGTATTTCTGACAGTCTCTTTCTTGCGCATCCCCTGGTGTTTGCGTCATATCTCTTAGCTCACTTGTTGTATCATTACGAAATTTTGACACATGATAGTAGACATCCAGGAGAGTATTGTGTCAAAAAAATTCCCAAGATTCCTCATATATTATCCGCAGTTCTCGACATAATTTCGCATACGAGTCTGGACTGCGCGTCTCACGTATGTTGTAGTGTTTGTGTCGTATCTCCCAAACCCCTTGCTGGAACGGCATGAAATTTTAGTATGTTCTGGGAGACATACAAAGATAGATTGTGTCCAGATATCCCTTCAAAATTCCTTGTGGATTTCTCAAACCGGCTGTTTCTTCATCATGAAAGTTGCTGGCGCAGGAAGTTCCGACAACTTCTATTTTCCTCAATGTTCACGCCATATTTCTCACACCACGTGGAGTTATTGTATGAAATTTTACCACATAGTCATAGACATCAAAATGAAGATTGTGTGTAAATTTTACCCCAAAATTCTTCACGAGCTATCCGCAGCGACTGTTTTGGCTTCATGTGCATGTTCTAGCTTCTGACCACTAATTCTCTCTTTCTCTCTTTTTTTTTTTTTTTAGTTCATGGAGGGAATTGGTGAGCTCATGTGCAATGAGGTGATGGTGACCAAAGATGCTGACGATCTTCATGGTGATCCTTCCACTAATGTTACCATGGGCATGTCCATGGATGACAATGCGGTTGACGAAATCGTTGATGATGGCGATACTGAAGAGATTGAGAATTTCGATTCCGAGGAAACTATTGATGCCGAAACGAGGGCTATTAACGCCGAGATGAGTGTTCTCTACCCAAATTGTGGTGTTGCGTTCCCCCTCCTGAGCAGAGTTAGAGCTAACCAAGTGGCAGTTGGTGGTTTCGTCATACCAAAGGCATATCAAGACATGTATACGCGTATTTGGAATGGGTTTGGGCATATTGCCAGTGAAGGTATGGACCGTACTTTGGCAGAAAGATTTGTTGGAGTCTTGTTGGAGCGAATTGCTGGGATGCGTGAATAATCCATGCGTGAAGTTGGACCAGAGATGTTGCAGGATTGGGAAGACACACCATAGCTGTTGTTGAGTCTCAATCTTTCAACGTGACTTGGCTCCGGGAGAGGTTCGAACAGCGGAAGCGTTCGAAAGATCAGGCTGATGGTGTTACAGATGATGCTCTTGCCACGAAAGAAAAGGAGGTTGCTGAATTGGAGGCTAGGTTCAAAGTGGAGCGGGATGTCCTTTATGAGATGAGAGATGTTCGTGGGAAAGTTGGGACTTTCGTGTTGTTCAGTCTCTTCTGAGTATCTCGGTTTAGGTTTTGGTTTTGTTTCAGGACTTATTATTTCTTTGAAAGACAATAAGGGAGTGGGTTTCATATTTTAACTACATATGACAGATCTACGTTTTTTTTTATATGAGACTGAGGATTAATCACGATATGCTTCGACCCATCCTTTATTTATTGTTGCTATATCCTTGTATCCATCTTTGACAAAAACCACTTGTAATACCCATGCAATGTAGACCTGACGACTATGTAGGGTCCCTTGGGTCGGTCTCCTCTCTGACGTGCTGTCTTCATCACCCATTCCCCTATTTTGAAGTCCCTATTACTAGCTGATGGAGCTCGGGATTTGTGGAATCTCCTGTTTGGGGGCAGTTTTCGAGAGTGATTGTGAGGCTGGTTGCTCCTGGTGTTTCTGCCTCCCATGCTCAACCAACTGAATAGTATGCTAAGGGAATCGCGACTAGAGGAAAGAATTACCCATTTTCTAAAGTATTGAGCAGGGTTTGCGATCCACTCATACCTTGTGATGAGAGTAGCATCCTCCTCTCGCGGAAGTGTGGTTTCTCCTAATTACCCTTCGAAATCTTCCGAGATTCCTTATACTCCATGCAGAGACGTTGTTGCTATTTGGAGGTCTTCAGGCTGATTCGAGGCTCTTGATGGGGTCGCAGTCTTGTTGAGCAAGCTCTGATTGTTGTTAAACCAGGGGTAACCTAGAATCATGTCCTATTCCAAGATTTGCATGATGACATGGAGTTCAACCTGTGTTTGTACTTCAACTACTTTTACTTGTAGAGTTACTTGTCCATAGGTCACTGTTGATCTTCCTTCTGGATCTTCTAACGTCGTTGGAGAGTGGACGACTTCGTGTAGTGAAATCTCTGCAGCATGTAGCGTCTTGGCGGAAATAATTTTGATTTTCGTCCCTGGATCCACAAGCGTGTTGGGAAATTCGACAAAAACGTACAGTAGTGAGGAGTCCCCAGCCTTGCCTGTCTAACAGTCCCCAGTCATATCTTACCGAGGTCTCGCTTTGTGTTGGCGGGTGTTGGGCCTCCCTTTCTCCGAACGGTAGTCGCCTTCCTGATACTACATGATTCAGTGCCGTAAACATATCTTTGCGTTGAGGTTTTGAAAAGCAAAGGATTTCACACAATTGGTGCATCAGGCTTTCCACTTTTTGATTCACTGACTCTTTATTGATGGTAAGGGTATGGATGCATGGAGGCCTTCGATGTAGTTCATCAGAATATGCTTTAGCCTTGACGATACGATCTTTGAGGATACGTCCGAAGCTGTAACACTGGGTTGTGGCGTGACTTATCCTTCTGTGGTAATGACAATATCGATGATGCGCCATTTCTTCGAGAGTGGGAGATTTCAGAATTTCAGGCAATTCTATCGACTTGTCTCTTATCCAGGAATCCAGCAGCTCCCTTGTCTTTTTTGCTGAGATGTCGCTCAGAAGATTGATCCCATCTTGTTGTTGCCATAAGCTTTCCTCTGGCGTTTGTGCTAGGTTTATCATCGAGGTTGTTGAAGTTGGGTCATGTACTCTGTGTTCAGAGAGGCGTTCTTCTGCTTTCCTTTTCTTGTTGCTATCATCCATCGAGAGCGACTTCTTAGGCACAAGGGTTTTGTCGGCCTCATGAAATCTTCCATACTTCAGGAATCGAGTCTTCTCCTTCAAAGTAGGATATCATGACTGATTGTGCTGCTGCTTCCTGAAGTTCGGAAAGGGTCTGGAACTGAAGGTCCTCTAAGAGAGCTCGATAGATGGCGGACATGGTACTGGTGCAGACTTCTACCAGCCGAGGTTCCGTTATATCTGGGCCACATCGAGCGCTTGTTCCCTGAATCTTTTTACATAGTTGTCCGATCATTCACCATTATTCTGATGCATCTTGCTCAGATCAGAAAGTGTAACCTTTCCGAAGAGGTATTCCTTGAAGAATGCATTCACCAACTCACTCCAGGTACTAGTGGCCTTTGTCACGAGACGAGTATACCATTGGTGTGCCTCCCCGACGAGGGATTTAGGAAATTCGTTGAGCCTCAAGTTGTGACTGTACCCATACTCCTTCAGGGATTCTATAAAGCGTGAAACGTGCTCCCGGGCATTGCCAGTTCCGTCATATGCTGGGAAGGAGGAGGTAGTGTAGTCCCGTGAGAGCTTATGTGTTAATAAAGTAGGGGTTTGGTGGCGTTGGACCATAGCCTTCTGCTGTTGCTTTTGTGGTAAGTTTTCAGGGCCTTAAACCGTTGCACAAAGCGATTCATCTTTTGTTCGTGCGATGGTTCTTTCTATTGCTGGGACGGTGGGAGCGTTTGGCAACTTTTCTGTGATGGACTTAGGTAAGTTGTAATTTCCATCAGGGAAGTAGTGATATTCGCCTGCTGGTTGGTGAGGATGTCTTGTCGCCGGGTCACTTCTTCTACACTTAGGGTTGCCAGCAGGTTCTCCCCTTCCCCGTTGTTTGCATGGGTTTTGGTTGATAGTGGATAACTGCTGCTGGGGCCTGTTCTCGTAAAGTTTGAGGCTGGGGTATTGATGTAAGTGTTAGGTTTTTCAATATAAGATCTCGTTCCTAGTTCATGCATCTTAAGGTAATCTTCTGAAACCGAGAGATTATCTTCCACTGTGGTCGCCAAATGTTATTTCTTGAAAAACACTGTACCGTCTCTGGGTACTTTCGTAGTGCTCGAGATCAAAATCGAACAAGACAAGCCTAAACCAAGTCAATGGCCGTTCAAGTCTTGCTTCGGTCACAGAGAGGATAAAGGTTGATCTAGGGAGGGAAACAGTGAAAGAAACTTGAGATCAGGTTGAGGATATGTGTTTCTGGGTGTAAGAGTTCAAGATCTCCGTCGTAAGAGTGACTTGAAATCTCCAAGGCTAGAAGTGTGTTGATTACTCAGGTATGTGTGCTCTGAGAATCTGCCGTTTTCGAGTGTTCTAGTTGTTCTGTCGCGTGTTCTTCCCTTGGAAGATAGAGGAACCCTCTATTTATAGTGTTGAACTCATCCTGATCCCTCGACATAGAAGGTGAAAGCCGTGGAAGAGTGGAGGACATGAGTTGTGCTCTGTAACTGCTAGAGTCGTGTAGAACGTGTCCACTCAGCACCAGCTTCTTGTAACTATCCATCATCTCTATCAGTTTCTTTCTAACTGTCGTAGACCGCCAGACCAATACCCCTAAAGTTATCCCCCGTGTGATGTTTTGATATCTCGCGTAGTGTGCATATGTTGCGTAGTTGTGTTGAGCTAAGCATCGTTGTGTGGCCATGACTGTGTGGCCATGGTTTTGGCCAAAATAGATGTGGCGCCATGGATGTTATGCCATGGTTTGATGGCAATGGCCTTGGCTTTGGCCAAGTCCAAGTAGATGTAGCGCCATGAATATGGAGTCATGGCCTAGTGGCCACGCTTATGGCCAAGGCCAATTTTTATGGCGCCATGGCCTGTGGCCACGACCTTGGCTTTGGCCAAGGCCAATATTTGTGGCGCCATGGCCTTATGGCCAAGGCCAATTTTTATGGCGCCATTGTGGCGTATTTTTGGGTCGTGGCATGCTTAGCCATGACATATTAAGCCATTCTGTGTTTAGATTACGACCTACCTAAGTGTGTTTAGGCTGTTGTATACTTCAGAGAGCTCTGTACAGGCCTAGCAGCCGTGATGTTTCTGAGGTTTTCATTGAGACTCAGATGTTGAGTCGTATTTTAAGAGGAAATCCATGAGGATGCGTCTCTGTTAACTCTCCACCATGGTACCAGTGAGCAATTTAGTTCTGATCGAGGAATTCGAAGCGATGTCGACATGAAGTAAATTGGTGGTTTATAAGTTGGTGGGTTATTTAGCGTTGCACCATGATATTATTCTCTCCACCGGGAGTTATAAGAGAGAACTCATAGAGAGCATATTCAGCTTGCAGAACAGGTTGTATTCTGAGCTATAGAGATGTGCCTGAGTAGGCAATTGCCTCTTGGCAAGGCATAATTAGAGAGTCGTTTTACATTTTTGTCCCTCTTCCATTTTTCACCATCTACATCCCTGAATCTATAATGGCTAGGGGAGGTTTATTGCCAATAGGCTAAATGTCATAGCAAATGAAGTTGCATTACCCGACTGCAGCGACATTCAACTTAGACAAAGAAGGCCATTCATATGCAACATTGTAGGCACAATGTTGGTTGTCCGAAAATTCAGATTTGGTCTAGCTTTATGGGGGGATTAATGGCATGAAATAGGTCAGAGACTTGCCTATGCATTGGCCCAAGGCTTGGAAAAAGGCATGGGATGCGAGCACAACAATGACTTTGCCAAACAAGCCATTTTAGCAGGTTACTCGGCTAAATGAAGAAAACAAAGCATGTACCACGTGAAACAGAGCCAAACATCAGTTATGGGTTAGAAATGACATGACCTTACTCTAGTTTTAACATCCAAAACGGTAAAGGCTATGACCTAGTCAATTATGGTCAAGGTAACGTGCCACTTGCCCAAGGAAGCAGTTACAAGTTGGTTACAAGCATCATATATGTGTGGCAGAGTAAGAGGATGGTTTGAGGCAATTATAAAGAAAATTTATAACTACTTTTGGCTTTTCTAATCAATAGTACAGGTGTAGCAACAGTTGGTTTACAACAAAAAGCCTAGCATTTGAGAAACTACTTTACAAGGTTAAGGAATTGTCACAGACGTATGGCTGTCCTTGTGCTGTTATATATGGCACACAATTTTGGCACGAGTTTGGCTCTATAAATAGGCTAGAACTCAATATAATGAGTAAGCAGAAGATAGTTAATCTTTAGGAGAAAAACTATCAAGAAAGTTGGGCTAATTCGAAGTGAGTGGCTTGTATAGTCTACCAATGGACTGAGTTTGTATTCTTCCCCTTATGCAATGCAAAATGATTCATTAGTATAGTTAGTGCTTGTTTAGTTGTTTATAAATTGCGTCTGTTTCTGTAAAGCTTATTCAAGGGAAGAAGCTCTGTTCGTAGTATGGGATACAACAAGAGTTTAAGAGAAAATCAAATAATCCTTTTGTTTCAACCTGATAAGGTGTGTTGCTCTTTGTGTTGGCACAAACTTATAAGGCTGAAAATTCTGTGTTGCCCATTTGTGTAAGAGAACCACATTTTTGTCGGGCCATTGCTCAGAGAAAATTGCAAGAGGTATTTAAGGGTGTGACAGTATAGGTATTTATTCATTTTTGAAACCAAATGCATGAGTGTGTGAAATAAGGGCGTGATATATAGTGATAAAAAAA
>JAJJMA010049358.1:0-17259 GCA_023529015.1 Papaver nudicaule | reverse complement strand
GAATGCTATGGCAAAGTTTGATTATCAGCCTATGGAATTCATTGTTAATAGCTTTCTCTATCTAGATGTAGTAGGTATTCAATATACATATTTCATCTCTAATTCTTTTCAATATGGCTTTCTTTTTTTTAATAAAAATGAACTCTCTAATTAATTTAGCAATCTAAAATCAATGTGTAAAGTCTATTTTGTGCATTGATCAGATTACGATTAAATAATTACGATTTCCTGCATAATTTTTTTGTGTGGATTAATATGAGAGAACGCAGTTGGTAAGTTCGTAATTGTTGATTGAAAGTAGCGGGACTTTGCCCTGCCCCACCATTCAGTTTTGATGGTACATGTCTTAATTGAAACAAAGCTAAATTACCATAAAAAAAACTGATATCTTAAGACATGATGAATAACAGAGTTAATCAGCAATTGCAACATACAAGTAAAACAACAATTACTATCTAGATATTTGTTAATTTGGTGTGACATGCCTTCGTCACACCACAACATTTAAAATCGCCGCAATTTAGCTTCTTATCTGACATTTTTAAATTTTTGTTTAGATATCTGTCAATCTTTGTTATGCAATTGAACATGGTTTGAGAATTACGATTTACTGCATTGTTTGAGATGCGTCATAAATCTTAATTAATTTAGTAACCTAAAATCAATGCATCTCAGTCAATCTTGTTATGCAATTGAACATGGTTTGAGAATTACGATTTACTGCATTATTTTTTCTGTTTATTAATATGAAAGAACATACATGTTAAGATCACAATTGTTGGTTGAGAGTGGCAGGGTGAACTGTTCAGATTCGATGGAACATTTCTTAATTGAAATGAAGCTAACCTACTCTAAAAAAAAAAAAAAAAACTTAAGACATGGATAATAGAGTAATTAGCAATTGCAACATACTCCCTCAGTTTTTTTATTTCATTTATAATTGACAAAGTCTAAATATTTAGCAGACCAAGGAATTTCCCAAAGTATATAATCATTTTAAGGAATTTACTCTTAAAATGGAATGAAGAATAAATAAATAAAATATCGATAAATTTTTCAACTGCCGTTCAGATTCGATGGAACATGTCTTATTATTACCCAAAATATATAATCATTCATTTCTTGTACATGTTTCAATTATATTTTTCAACTGTTGTTCAGCTTCGATGGAACATGTCTTACAATTGAAACGAAGCCCAACTTACTCTTGAAAAGTATATTGATACATAAGACATGAATACTTGAGTTAATTATCAGTTGCAACATACAACCGAAGCAACAATTACCATCCAATAGATAATTCTTAATTTGTGTGTGACATGCCTTTGTCAAACCACACCATAAATTAAAATTGTCACAATTTAGGTTCTTATCAAACATTGTATATTTCTAATAGCTAATTAAGACCGTAATTAAATTAGAAATTAAATAAGAGATTATCTTAAATCAGGACCATGCATGCTTCTAAAAATAAAAGTAAAACGAACAAAAAAGTACTTACTATGGTATGGGGTTTCTCACGATTCTTAATATTACCTTGGAATGTTAATTTAACGAAATGCACCAGGTTGTCTTATTTCTTTTATTTCCGCTACATTCTCGAGTAAATTTTATTTAAAGAAATGTTTCAAACTACATACGTAAGTGTAAGGCATTCTTTCCCTTCTCACACTGAACACACAACGGAAAGCTCTACTCCAGCTACAGAAGCTGCCCTTCAATCTCCACGTGAAATTACTACAGATAACTCTGCTCATCAGTCCTAATCTATACCAGAACCAGTGAGTTCTGTTTCACCTTCTGCACTTTTTCAGCGCAGAAACTGTCATCCAGTCCTCTTCTATTGTACCTCGGGAAGAATCTTCATATCTTGCAACCAACACAGAAGGTCATACTCTTTTATAGATCATTTGAAGAAAATTATTAAGAAAGATTATCAAAATATTCAAACACAACATCAGGTATCACATGTTTATCAGAAGTTAGAAGAACAGAAAATAGGTGAGACTCTTTTAAGAATCATTTGAAGAGAACTGAACTATTAACTATTAAGAAACATTTGATCAAGGGTCAAACATTAATCTTTTCTATTATTGTTGTCGCACCAGTCTCAACGATTATTTGATCAAGGATTTTAATCCACTCAATTTTTTATATAGCTGCACATGGTACATTTCTTATACATATTTCTTTCCTCCACTATGTTTCATTCCGATTGTTCTGCTGCAGCTATACTGTCCGTCACTAAAATTTTGGTGCTTGGTGATTATGATGTACCAAAATAACAAACCCAAAACAGTTTAAAAACTACAAACTAATTTCGAGTTTACCAACAAAAGACAGAACTTCCGCCTACCTACCTGGTGAGTGACAGAACATTTTTGCAACACAAAAGTCATTTTGATAAGAACACTTTAGCGAAGACATGCATAAGGTTTGTCTAGCGAAAGTATCAATCAGTAGTTAAATACCTAATTATACTTGATTCGAATATCCAGGTGTGTCTTCCCCCGAAAAAGACTTGAAGCAGCCATATATTAGTTGTGCTAGAATACAACAATCCAAATTCCCAATTTCCTTTCAGTAGTATTGCCAGAATACACTACAGATTAACATAATCACAAAGTCTAATACCTTCTGTGAGCCAATCATACTTCAAATCTTTTTTTAACCAATTGCAAAGGAATTAACACCGAAAAAGGTTTGTCCTTGATGGAAGCTTGTGTACTCCATCAAAACTCCATTAGAACTATAAATGTCGGCAGCAACAAATTTAGTCATACTGACAGAGAGATTGGTACACCTTGCCAAAAGAATGAAAAGAAACTTATGAATCCAATCTTAATCTGAATTCTTTTTCCTTTTATATGGAAAGGACCAAGAATGTCCCTGTTGTTCCTATTTCCTGCTACTAAGCACTAAACCATGACATTACGATGACAGTAATTAAAAGCCTGAGAAAGTCGTAAAGATGTGGGAATAAGATGCAATATCAGGTCAGCACATACAGGCGTATGTATGAAATGTTAGTAAATGGATAAATGGATGTTTGCTGATACTAAGTGTTATATTCAAGAAATACAACTATAAAAAGTATGAAATGTTAGTAAATGGATAAATGGATGCTTGATGATACTAAGTGTTATATTCAAGAAATACAACTATAAAAAATAGTCATAATGATCTTATGGCTTATAAAATTGTTCATTTCGGTTGTCCATTGCTAGACCCTGATGGAGTTGAGAACGTATGGAGGATGTAGATACTCCTACAGCTAGGCCAGGTAAAGACAAAACTATATGGATTTACATATGGCAATTGCTAAGAAGAAATATTGATTCTTTAGATCACAATTTCAAATTTCTTCACAACTCTCGAGTTTATTGACATCGAGTGGTCAGATTATTACTTAGGTACATATATTACTTAGGTACATAAACAAATATCATGTGCAGAAAGGAAACATGTTCAACTAAGCCATACTTGACATTACATAATTCAATGAATATTTGGAGACATTAATAAGATCAACTAAGGTAGTATTTTTGGATACATTGCAAATGCAACTGCACTATAGTGACAAATGAGGCAACTGGGGATTTAACTGAATCAAAGTTAAGCAATTGTGGACTTAGGATAATTGAAAAATTTAGATATTGACCCTGAGAAAACTAATGAGCTTCTAGTTCTTGAGCTTGCTTGAGCCCTAAACTATGATAGTTAATTCTTAAAATGAACCTCTCTTGATAATCATTATAAATAGAGGACCTCTTGCAACAAACACCTTCGACCCTCTAAACAATTTTGTGTATCCTTGTTGCAAGGTTAGTCGTCATCTCGAAATCCTTTTAGGTTACGATTATTGTCAAGACTTCACTAGGGATTTGTGAAGCACATGGTCGGATTTCTTAATCTGTAATCATGTATTTGTGTTGGTTGGCCTTGTTTATTTTAAAGGTCCTTCTCTTATGCTATAAAGCCATTCAAGAACAATCAATCATAGATCAAGATTTGTTAGAAACTTCGTAAGGATGTGTATGCGTTTGTAAGACCTAGAAGTTCCACAAAGAATATGATCTAAACTTGGGGTTAAGATCGTTGCTTTAAGAGGTAAAATATATTAGGTATATCTATACGTTTTGAAGATTAATTATGATATTTTATAGCATCTGTGTAAAGATAGAAACAACTGATTTTTTTGGTGGATGAGATTTGTTGTTTGTTAAGCAAACTACGATTCTTTGGTTTCTCGATAAAGATGTGTTTAGAGGTTATGATGTAAATAAAATTTTGGTTAATTGCGATACAATACTATTGACTTGCGCTTTTGAGTGTAATTGTTCTTATAATTTGTACTTTTTTTTCTCTTAAATAAACCTTTTCCTTTCGAGAAAAACAATAAAGACAGTTGACTTTATTATTTTAGCAATATCTCCTCTACCGTGAATATGTGGAAGCACTATCATAATTTCCGAAGGAGCCTTCTTGGGTAAAACGATGCTCCTGTATTGGATATTGAAAAATTTAATCAAAATTTATTTATTTTCTATTGTGAAAAAAGATGACCATGAATGGCAATAAATATATCTGATGGTTTAAACCATGGATCCCTTGTTGTCCAACACCATGATTTTCATATTCAAATTACACCTTTATTTTTCCAAGTTGGTTTAAAAACCGGCACCAGTTTGTAACGTTCACATGTTTTTTCTACACTGTGCTGGATTGTATCTTTACATATAAGCCGTATAGGCTGATATAATACGGATGCCGATACAACAAATCATGGTATCAAATTCAATAAATAAGAAAAACGAATTATCGGCAGAGTACTTACTAGTAACATTCAATCCATTGATGAAAAAATACGAAAGACAAAACTCTCATCAAACATACAGAGAAACAGGACAAACCAACTAATATAGTAACAGGTACAATCCGTGAAAACTAAATGTACCAATAACAAAATAACACGTGGACACACCACAACCATTGGATGACCAGCTAACACTAACAGTCACACATGTTTACATAGTCAGCCAATTAGTCTTCAGAAATTGACAGACGAATATTGGAAGTATTATAAGTTTGTCCCTTAAACAACCAAACATTGGACCATGTAATGGATTGGTGAATGAATCTGCAACCTGATCAAGAGTTTTGATGTAGAAGACACCACGAGCTTTAAAGTGTACAAGTTCTCTGACAAAGTGATAGTCTATCTGAACATACTTCATTTTGCCATGGAGAATAGGATTTGAAACAAGTGATATTGCATGAATGTTATCACAACCTAGTTTAGGTGTAATAAGAATAGGAAAGTGCAACTACCTGAGGAGGAAACAAATCCAAACCATTTTTGCAGTACTGCCAGGGTTATGTATTCTGCTTCTGTGCTTGATCTGGCAACAATACTTTGCTTCTTTGAATACCATGAGATGGGATTATTACCCAAATAAACAAATACGCGCCGGTAGATCTTCTATCATAAATATTGCCAGCCCAGTCAGCATCAAAAAAGCTATGTAACAAAGATTGACCTTTTGTAAAGATTACTCCAACATCCAATGTTCCCTTGATATATCTCAAATCCTTTTTGCAGTTGTCAAATGTAAAGATGTTGGATGTTGCATATGCTGACAACCTGATTGACAACACAACTAGTGTCGGGTCTGGTCCAAATGAGATATTGCACAGCTCCAACCAAAGACCTAGCTATACTCAGCAGCATCTGTGAGAAAAACACCACCTGTCTTATTAAGTTTAGTAGATGCACAAGTTGGAGTATTGCAAGGTTTGGCACCAGTCATATTGAAATGTTTAAGTAAATCTAGAGCATACTTGGTTTTGCCACTGGACTGAAGGTTTCAATGTAATCTACTTCTGGTTGCTAATGAAAATCTTTAGCAACAAGCCTTGATTTGTGTTTGTCTAGAGTACCATCATCTTTGTGCTCTTCCCTAAACACCAATTTGCACCCACATTTTGACTAGGTTTGTGTAGTACTTTATTCCACGTCTTTGCTTTCTCAAGAGCATTGTATTCATCCTCCAGTGAAGTTCTCCAGTGATGAATTTTATTTTCCTATGAAAAACAAGTGGGAAAAGGAGCAACAATATTACATAGAAAATCAACACGCAATAAGTTGCAAATAAAATTTTAGGCTTGAATATGCCCATCTTGTCCCTAGTTACCATTTGATGATCATTAGCAAGAGGAGAAGTGTGCTTGAGAATAGGGAATACAAGTACTTGTCAATTGAAAAGAGAATTGTTGATTGCAAGAGGAACTAGAGGTAGCAGGACATGGGTAGTTTGGAAAAGAAATTTTTAGCATAGAGATTGTGGCAGAAGCAGAAGAAATGATACCAGTCTTAATAAGAAAATGAGATTCATTGAAACTAACATGTCCAGATATGTAGAATCTGACGGTGGAAGGATCAAGAAACTTATACCCTTTAACCCAAAAATACACAATGCTTACTTCTTGGTTGAAGTTTGTTTGAAGTATAATATTTTAACCAAGGAAAAGAATAACAATCAAACACTTTGAGAAATTTATAGTACAATGATCTATTGAACACATATTGAAAAAGAAAGACATCATTAATAGACTTAATGGGTAGTATATTGATGAAATAAATATGCAGTTTCAAATGCCTCAACCCTAAATGTGTTAGGTAAACCAGATTGAATGAGAAGTGCTCTACCTACATGAAGAATGTGTTTGTGCTTAGTTCAGCAATACCATTCTGCTCTGGTGTATGAGGGCATGTGAATTCGCGTGAAATACCTTTATGAATTAGAAGATCTTATAAGACAAAATTGATAAACTGACCACCCATGTCAGTTCTAATAAATTTGACAAATAAAGATAGTAAGTTCTCAATTCGATTGAACAAAAACATTCTGAAGTCAGATTTATTTATGATTGGAAATATCAACGGTACTTAGAGTACTCCTCTACAATATTGGCACGGTAAGCATATCGTGAAAACTGAAGAAACATAACAAGGAGCCCAAAGATCCATATGTAACAACTTTAAAGGCTTACTTGCAGTGGTAGTAGAAATACTAAAAGGTAGTTTGTGACTTCATCCCAACTTATAATCATTACAGAAGACATGTTTATTAGACATATGAGACAGTTTAGCATGTGACATATTTTGTTGCATTGTCTGGAAAGAGGGATGACCAAATCTCTTGTGAAGCAGGGCACTTTGCGTAAGATCTGCAAAAAAGGCTTTATTCTTGGATGAAATGGAAGTGCTGGTGAAGTGAAATGGATAAAATTCATTCTCATGTAGTCCTCGGAAAAGAATCCTCTGTGAGAGAAGATCCTTGACACAAAATCAAACTATTCAAATGTGATAAAACATTTGTTATCTTTGGTGAATTTATGAACAAACAAAAGCTTTTGAGTGGCTATAGATACTACAAGAACATTGTTGAGATTATAAGAATCACCATCTGACAATTTATGAACATTGTTGAAATATCCATACCTTAACCATTGGTAGTAGCTATCATTTCTGCTCCATCATAAGGAGAAAATCATCAAATTCTTCAATGTCAGAAGTAATATGATATTGGCTCCACTATCAACATAACAAAGATCTTTGTCAAAGATGTCAACTGCAGATAACATGACATTCAGGTTTGGTGGTGGTTTCCTTCTTTGAAATTATAAATTCACCCTCCGATAACAAGTTAGTGCTTCATGACCAGCAATTTGACAAATTTGACAGATAGGTCTTTCAGTTGTAACATTTCCTATACTAGAAGATCTTTGAAACAAAGTAGGATTATGATACCTTCCTCCTCTATAACTACCATTGCATGCCTCTGTGACCACCTCTAAAATGAGTTTTACAATTATTAGAATGACCAGATCTAGATTGCGAATTAGCATAAAATGATTTAGCTTCAGTAACAATCTTAGTGGCTTTAGTTTTCTCAATAACAACATCTTCCTCACTCAATAAGATATTATGCAGTTCAATACAGGAGATAGGAGGATGTCGATGCCTCATAAAAGTAGCAAATGGTATGTATTCATCAATTAGAGCTTTAAGAGTAATAACCACAAGATCCTTGTCTTAACAGAGTCACCACCAATAGCTAATTGATCTGACAATGTTTTATTTCATTAATCAAGGCTGGAATAGAAATATCACCTTGAGTTAAAGATAACAATCTAGTTCTGAGTTGAATCGAATGGGTCGAAGAAGATCTGCCAAAATGATTCTTAATGCTTGTTCATAGATCATGAGAAGTACTCAAATTGAAGAAGTAGACAATAAATGAATCACAAATAATATAATGAAGCCACATGAGGATAATATCATCCTCTCCATTCAGTGAATAATCAATTCCATTTTGTTGAGTTCTTAGACTTGAAAACTGCGGAGGACAAGGGTACCATCTATCCACATTCTTCTGGAGTTTGTATATCTGAATCACTGGTTGAAGAATGTTCTTCCAGGTAATGATGTTGTCACCCTTTAGCTTTAATGTAATAAACTACTGTAGGATTATCCAAGTCGACGATGAAGGAAGCTCTTCAACCATTCACAAATACAAGATTTGTGAGTAGAAAAATTCAGACTGAGAAGAGAAACGTTGACTTTAGTAGTTGAAATCAAGAAAAATTAGATACGAGATTAAGAAAACCAAACCGAAAACCAGTTCTAATATGAGAAAATTAAAGAAAAATCAAGATTTGTGTTATTACCAACGAGAAGAGAGACGGGAATGAGTGTGAGAGATCAGTTTGCACTGAAAAATAAAGAGATAATCACGATTACAGGATCAAGACGAAGCTGTGAAGCTAATAATGGCGTCTGATATCATAAAAACACTCAATCTAAAGATGAAAAACACAAATGAGAAAGCTCTCATTAAACTTACAGAGAAACAGGACAAGCCAACTAATACAGTGGCACGCATAATCCGTGACAACTAGATGGACCAATAACAAAACAACATGTGGACACATCACAACCATTGGATGACCAGCTAACACTAACAGACTCACATGAGGTGCAACACATGTTTACATAGTCAGACCGTTAGTCAACAGACATAGACAGACATAAACAGAAAAAGATAAACTGTTTTAACTTTTCCATTACGTACATGCAATTTTTTTTGAAGTGGTAGAGAAGGTGAAGATGTATCACGTCGGTTCCTACATGCTCCTTTCTGATAGATGAGAAAACCAAAACGAAAACTCTACATGTAGAGATGTAGAAAGTGTAGAGATGAGAGAGATAGAGAGAGAAATGTTGAGAAAGAAATTAGTGGGAGCCACAAAATAATTCTATGATGCACCCCCTATAGATCTGAGGATGGTGGTGGTGCCACATCACGCTCTATATCTTCTCTCTCTTCTCTACTCTATACACCAGGGGGCTCCGAAACCAAAAGAAAGAAAGAACTGTCGTTGATGGTACTGGTCCAGTGGTCCCTCTTAGCTCGAGTATTTACACTTTAGACTAGAGAGAGTAGGGCCGTGACGAAATCAATCAGAAACCAGGTTGTCAAAAACGTGGGTGTTGCTATACGGGCCCCAACCAAATGAACATAGCAAAAAATGAATCTTCATGAATCAAAAAGCTGATAAGATGAGGTCCATGACTCAACTCAGGCATGGCACGATCTCCATCTTGCCATCCCATCTCTCTCTGTCTCCCCTTCAATTCCTCGTCATTTCAAGGTTCTCGCCAAATTCATAAGGCTACTACAGAAGTAGCTTTGCGAAATTTATGTTACTGAATATGGTCATGGGTCATGGGTGACAGTTTAAACTGAGTTAAATCTTCCAACTTATGCCATAACATGGATATGTAATTTAATGAAGGTCAGGTTGTGAGTGTTAATATCCAAAACCCGAGTAAGAAATGCGTATACAACCAAACTATCACACTAAGATAAAACATGACTAGCGGTAACCTCGTCTCAAAACTTAAAGGCGACCTCTTTGTAGGAGTATCGGTTTGACTTGTCAAAATCGTCTTCATATGAACTCCACAGGCACGTTTAGACTTCAGAATCAGATTATTTATCTGTTTCAGAACAATATGATGACCAACGCATTTGCTAATAATGCTAAAGGTGAAGCATCTCGATACAAGTATCAATAGTAGTATAGTACAGTCTTTTGGACCTTACTGGATATATATCAAGAGGCCGACCTGCAGAGTTCTGTAGAATCACATGATCACTATTGTAATTGTACTCACCCTACTGATTCGAGTATTTTGAATTGATGGTGGTGGTTTGTAGGCCGTAGTGCTTTCAAATTGATGGTTAAATAACATCACGTCAATGGGGCGGATCCAAAAGAATGGGGGCAGATTCTGAATTTTTTTGAAAACCCATTCACCCAAACGTAATTAGGCTATCCCTTATCTCAGTGTCTAAAATACCCCCACACATATTAAGCTACCGATTAACTCAAAACAAGTTACCGATTAAGCTAACCTAACTGCAAATTAATCTACTTAGCCACCGATTAGCTTAGGTTGTGTTATTTTTGTTATTTTGAGAGAGAGTTAGAAGAAGAAGAAGAAGAAAAAGAAGAAGAAGTTTTTTTTTTTTTTTTTGAGATGGTTGTTTTGAGTGAGATTGAGCGGGGTGAATCTTCTTCTCTTGAAGGTGATCATGCTACGAATTCATCTTACGTGGAGGAAGCCATGGATTGTTGGAACTCTACCACTCTAGAGAAAAGCCATGAACAAGAGTGTTTGGAAGAAAATCAAGAATCAAAGAAGGGAAATGAAGTGAACTCGACTCCAAATAATCAGGTAGTTCTCTAATTTGAAACCCATTAGCTTGTAATGGTTGATTGACGTATGAAAAATCAAAGTTTGCATGCCTTGAATATTGCAGTTAGAATATTCGGTAGATCCAGACCATTAATGGAGCCACCGAATATCCCAACCACCATCCGTACATGCACAATAAAGTAACCATTCGGTTGCTCGAAATAACTTCTAAGCTACCGAATGTATACTCGGTAGTCTAAGGTGATTTAATTAGCTACCGAATGTGTACTCGGTGGCTCAAATGGTTACCGAATCATATTGATTTTTGGTACAGAATATTGGCCAAACCTCATCTATATTCGGTGGCTTAATTAGCTACCGAGTGCTGATTTCCAGTACTACTCGGCAGTTCGTCTATTTCATCGAGCTACCGATTGTTGTTAATTTTCCAATTTAGTTGTCTAATGTTTTCAATCTTCTTTGTAGCTTGTACCCTTTGGGGACCTTCCCGAGGATGATGTTGTTGAATATGATTCATATTTGCGACCCGATACCTCCTCACACTATCTAACTGACTTGGCATGCCTCCTACACTTGTATTTATCTATGATTTTATCCCGTTTGGTTTGGTTTTCTAATTGTTGTGACTTTCTCGTCTAGACATGGAAAGAGAGGGATGATGCAAAGGCTTGGCTTGAGGCGCGTGCAAAAGAGATCATGTGCGTAGTAACCACGGGTCGAAATTCAAGGTGGAATAGATTTGAAATGATTTGTGAGTGCGGTAGGAAGGATGAGAGTCATAAAGCAAAGGGTAATAAGCCTATAAAGAAGACCGACATGATTTACAATACTCATTCAAAGAAGACCGATTGTCCGTTCAAGATTCTTTTTAATCTAGGACGTGATGAGTTGTGGAGAATGAAAGTAATGAATGGTTATCACAACCATGATGATCCGGAAAGTCTTGTTGGGAACGTTGCTTATGCTAAGTTGACTCCACATCAAATGGATCTTGTAAGGGCGATGATGGGCACAAGTACCGGGAATCAAATCCTCACTATGGTAAGGGAGCAAGACCCCAACAACTTGTCTACTTTGAATACAGTTAAAGCCGCGCAAGCCATGTTTAGAAAGATTGATTGGGATGGTCGATTGATTATGGCTCAATCGGCTTGGTTATGCGAGCAACACAACTACACAATGAGAAGACAAACCATAAACGGGGAAGTGAAACGTATTTTTTTGGATCATACACCAAAACGCGATCGATGGTGGATCATACACCAAAACGCGCATGATTTTATGCACTTGGGTCGCTTGGTCGGAGCTAAACTTGGGAAAGATGTTACGGAGGATGAAGTATATGCTGCGACTTTGAAGGTATGGAAACAAGGTAAAGGTAAAGATAGTACGAAGCACATTACCCCAACCCCATGTTGTTGCCGCGCTGCAGTTCCGCTAAACTGCTCCCTTAGTGATTTAAGTTCGAGCTGTCTATTCCTGTTGTGAGTGTAGAAAATGATTTCTACAAATAAAAGCATCCTAGAGGTGAGGCTACGTAAGAAGACCATCAGTGAGAAGTACAGAATCATCAACAGAAGTTTTAGGTTTATCGCCATGCATAGGAGATCAGCGGGTGGAACGCCAAGGACCACATTAGCGTACAATACCGCTAAGGCTACATCAACAAATGCCGTTGAAGCCACATCAACAAATGTCGCTGAGGCTACATCGGCGAATATCGTCAGAAGAATGGAAGAGTGAACTGTGATCAACGGGTAAAGGACACTTCACCGACAAGAAGATGAGAAGTAGTTGAGCATTTATGAGAAGATCAGAGTGGTCAGGTTGTCAGAGTTGACTCGTTGACTCAGTGGGATCCGCATCAGCAATCCTTATCCAGTAGAAGACTAGTCCGCTGGAGTTAGAAGAATGGAAACTGAGGTCGCCGACCATGCTTGTCGGCGGTGGAGGACACATGACTATTGAGTGTTGAAGTGCATTCGCTATGGGGCGCCAAGCCAAGGCCGTTGTAACTTAGCCTCACCTATGAGGAGATACACCATAGAAGAATTCCATCATAGGATTCCCTTTGGGGGTAGTTTAGTAAATCCGTCGAGTAGGTCTCATATAAATAGCAATGTAACCCTAAAAGAAAGGGATGGTCTCTACTACTCTCTCTCTCTACCCCTATCTCCTTCTCCACTACTCTCCTCTACTCAAGAACATGAAGAACACTTCAAGTTCTCATGAAAATCCATGTAATAATACCATCACAAATCACTAATAAATCCTTGTGTTTATATGTATCATATGTATGTTAGATTGGGTGTATTGGTAAAATCTCTCCATGGGGATTTTACCAATTACATTTTGGCGCTAGAAGAGGTTTGAATCATGTCCTAGAAGCTCAAAAATGAAGAAATCAACAATCTCGACACCAAATCTCGCGAGTTCAGTAAGATTCAGTAGGATTCAGTCGTCCCAGGGGTATTTCCATCAAAAACAACCAAGTTTCATAGAAAAGTTCTGGGTTCTTGAGTTTCAGCAGTGAAAATCGAATGGGGAGAGCAAAGAACATCATCAAGTCAGAAAGAAACCTCCGGAAATCAGAAGATTGCTCATCCACAATCAATTTAAAGGAGACAAATCCATCTCTTTATCTTCTTTTATCTTGTTCTTATTACCTAGATCTGGAAGTTAAAGCAAAAACCTTGATAAACCTTTATAAAAATCCAATTTTTTGGAGCAAAAAAGAGTTTTGGTTGCAGATCTACAACCAGTTTATCTTATTTCAGAAACCCATTTCAGTAAAAAAGAGTTTTGATTGCGAAAATTTTCTTAGTATAAACATTTTAGCTTGATTTTGGGGCTTCTTTCCTCCATTTTTCTACGCTGCAGAGAACTGAAGCTTTTGAGAAGTATAACTTAGATTTTGTTCTATGAATTGGTATTGCAGCAAGGAGTTTTAGAGCTTAGAAGGGATTTCCCCATTGTCAATCAGCCACATTCAATAGGAGTTCCTCTGGCCAATGTCGGCGACAAAGAAGACAAAGTTCATTCAGTTTCACTAAGAAAAGTTTTGTTAAAAGCAACTGTGGGTTCAGACGAAGAGAACGGAAAAGAAGAGTGGAAGTTGAACACGAGAACAGAGAAGAATGATTGCTGCTGTTATTGTCAGGGTTCAAGAGGGATTTGAGGAGAAGAATGGGTACCAGCGAGTACCAAGGTTGTTGCTGTCGGAACTGTTGGTGGTGGATGAAGATCAATGAAGCAAGTTTCAAGGGTTTTGAATGATTTAAATCATTGGGTTGTGTTTAATTTTGATGAAGAATGGTTGAATTGTGGTGATGTGATGAAGATCGAACTGGTTGTGATTTGGGGAAACTGTGAACTATTGGATGTCGATGTCCGACGGAAATGAAGGAGATGGCGATTGTGTCTTTTGCACGTGTGTAGGGGTGTGTGATTCGCACGTGAGGGTTTTGAGCAGTAATATCAGTTCCGTGGAACTGACAGAACAAGTTGCATGGGCTTCAGCTGAGTTCTGTTTTGGACCAGGAGGATAGTGGGTCAGTTATGTTGGGGTCAGTAAGCTTTTGTTTAGGAATTCAGGTTGGAGGTTTTAGGGTGTGAATAGGCGGAGAAGAAGAGAAATTATCATCACGCAACATACCGAGAAATTCTGCACAGTTCCTGAGACAGTTTTGGAGCAAGGGTTTTGGCACGATTTTGGAGCTTTGCATCCAGAGCGACATCAAGGAGGAGCATCGAGGATTGATGTATAGGTTAGAGCAGCGACAGCGGATTAAACTTTATCACTCGCTCATCAACGAGGGAATCATCTCCAACACAGCTACCTTGTTCTTTTTGACTTATTTCGCTTAAGTTCACTCAGTTAAGAGTCCGCTGCATATATAATATCCTTCAAGCAGTTCTTGAGGAGTACCAATATTCTTCAACGACAACGGCCATTGTCGCCGTCCTATCTTACAGGAGCACCAGAGATATAGGGAAGTCTATGTCGGCGACCTTGGAACAATACATGAGCGACAGCAGCCGGTAGATAAAAATTCATCACCTGAACAAAGCTTGAACCTCGGCGGCAACCACATTCAACATAAGAAATCCCATTGCTTCTCTTTACTCTTCATATCTTAAATCACTCCATTTGAAAGTCGCTGAATCTTACTGTCGCTTTGTTTCTTGTTACTCTGTAGCTTTGGAGGACGAATTCAAGCTGTGCGCAAATTGGCAACTCCGAGTGTGTATCTACTACGTGAATGACGACTAAGAGTATAGTCTCGCTGTTCCAGTCTCCTCGCCCAGCTATCAACTGAGAACACAAGGGAGAACTCCTAAATTATATGCTTTCAACTCTCTTCACTTATTTTGTCACGCAATAGACTATGCTTAGCAAATAAAGTTATACAATATGAATTAGTTAGATTAAGTTAGAATATCTTCCCTGATTTAAATATGTAGGAAAGCAAAAAAACGGCAAAGGGGTTATCACGTATAATACGTACCCGCTAGCAAGTTGGTTACATTGGTGCTTAACGCATTTTGCTGTGTTTTCAGTTATATACAGCTTGAAAAAGACACTTCATACATAACATTTTGCTGATGCTTTGAGGCTCATTCATGCTAGCTTACCCGCTGAGTAGATACTTATGATGAGGAAATGGAACACAGCGGAACTTCAGCTCCTAGTGCAGCAGTTATTCTCTGGTCGGCGATCAGAATGAATGCAACGTACTTTGATGGATCCTCTTTCATCTCAAATCAGCAAAGTCCTAAAAGGCGTACAACACAGAGGGGAGATTTCTGAACCTTATACCATTAGCGTCTATAAATTTTCTTGTTAGAATAATTAATTTAGCATAAGTACTTGATAGTTTTGCTTGTCGACATTCGGAATCATCTCTTTACCACATCTCTTTAGCGGTAGATGGAATCGCAAATATATGTATGGTTTTTAATGTTCTCTTTTAGACAATACGTATCCAGAAACGTCGGCGACATCAACATGGGAGAACTTCACAGGCTAAAGTTGGAAATTTACATGTTTAATTTAATACGTTATCATTCTTAGTAGCTCAAATATTTCTAATTTGTTGTTCGGAGTTAAGGCATTGTAGTATGTCATTTGGTAGTCTACATTCCTTTAATATTCTACATTTCTGACTTGTTACTAAAAATCCCAGGTACTTAATAAGCTATACGGCGAAACGTGAACGGGAACTCGTAAAACGCTGAACTTTGGCTCCAAGCGCTGGAGTACTTCTTCCGCCGACTCAAACAAAATGATAAGCATTTCCTACCATTTAAATTTCATCTTTCTCAAAAATGAAGTGGATTTCAAAGTAAGAACTTTTTATGTCGTCGGTCACTGTAGCTTAGCACACTGTTAAACCACATTACAATCAAAATTATGGTCGGCGGTCCCGCCTTTCGCACATTAGAGAAACTCAATAGAGATACTAACAACATTTGTCACGATAAATTAGAATTTCTTAGTTTGTTTCACATTCTAAGTCAGATACTACAATTTCCAAATACTTTAGATTGTTTAAAAATTTCATCACGACACAACTTAGCACGCTACCATATCACATGCAAAACGTGCTAAAGAGCATTATAATCAAATGATATAGTTCATTAGAAAATCACTTGAACAAAGAATGATCAACGATGTGAGGAAAGGGCGACTGCATAGTCTCACATCTCCAAAATGGCATCCTGCTACTAAGTTAAAGATGCAAAATTTTTCAAAATCCGCTGAGATCAAACCAAATGATTACATATGGTTGTGACGCGCAGTGTAATGTAACCATGATTATACTTAGGAATCCACCTCGCTCAACCCAAGAGAGCAGTTGGGGCAAAATCTCAATCAGATTTAATTTTTGTAATTTATTTGAATACTATGTAATCACCGCTAACCCATGGGGCAATATTATCACTCCACCATATTCTCGATATATTTTTGTCTTTGAACACATGTAAGAAAGTCAATAGTTCGCCTTCACGATAAAGCACATAAGTGAAAAAGCGTCGAAAGAATAAGCCAATGAGCTTCGCCGACTATATGAGTTAATCAGTGAAAAAGCGCCGAAAGAATAAGCCAATGAGCTTCGCCGACTATATGAGCTAATTGCTCCTGACCAAAAAGGTCCTATTGAGGCTAAAATGCCAAATATCTTCAAGGTTACAAAGACATATACTGAGGCAAAATTGCCAAGAAAATTACAAGGCTCAATAGCCATATACTGAGGCAAAATTGCCAAGAAAATTACAAGGCTCAATAGCCATATACTGAGGCAAAATTGCCATGAGAATTACAAGGCTCAACAGCCATATACCGAGGCAAAATTGCCATGAAAAAACAAAACACTTTGGATTTCAATGATCATAGCTTTGAATAACAGCGGGTCTGGCCACTCGAACTATAACTCCTTACGTGTTACTTGTTGATCTGTAAGTGATGG
>JAJJMA010049336.1:0-12242 GCA_023529015.1 Papaver nudicaule | reverse complement strand
CATTTGAGATGCATACACTTGCATGTGAATATGTACTTCCCTGTATTGCAAACTCACGTGATATATTTTTGCATCAGTCACAAGAAAACCCTATGACTAATCTGTCTCATAGGGTATATGCATACGTACACAGCACTGTCCATATTGATTTATAGCTTAATCGAAGGAAAAGTGTATTTGATACTGTACGATATTACACAACACACACAAGAGCCTTGTTATAGGATGCACGCTTCATTCAAGTTGCTTGCTTGCGTCAAGATATTTATATCACTGAGATGGTTAATCTGTTTGGGTGATGAATGTCATAATCTGACAGATTGTTAATCTGTTTGGGTGAATGCCATAATCCGACGCTTGTAGACTGCATTAGTCATTAGTCATTAGTATTCGTGAGTAAGTAACATGCAAAGGCGTATTTTATGTTGTCACGAGAGGCATTCTTTCATCTAGTTTAGTATTAACGACGCATCATTAGTATTTGTTATTAGTATTATTCGTTTTGAGCTGTTGGATCTTGTTGGTTGTGTTGTTTTTCCTTCTTTTCGATCGAACAAAAAGGATAAGCTTGCTTATTTTGTTTGATCATTAATTTTCATTTTGTAATTTACGCAAGTCTAAAAAAAATATGCATGTATCGACACGAAATAAGTTAAAAAAGATTAGCAATCCATGCATTATGAATACATTTTTAACCAGCTAGCATGCAAGTTCATTTGTTTTTATGGTATTGAGATTGAAGAAATCGCATAGTTAAAGATAAAAAAGATTCTAATCAATCTACTAATCGATGCGCCAGCTGCTAATTCTCGACTAATCAAAACAATTTTTGCGTCGTTTCTGCCTTTGTGGAGTCTGTAATTGTGTGACTTTTGGTGTTGTTTTTGCTTACTTCTGGTACTCCGTTTGAATATATTTTTATCTTTGCCGAGGGAAAAAAAAAAACAATGTTGCTGTAACATGACTAAGGGTTAAAAAGAAACAACAACATTGGAGTAAGCAAATTGGATGCCGGGTTTCATTATCTTTACATTGAAATGTCCGGGGTTCTTGGTAATTAGGCCTGAGTGGTAAATTGGATGAGGATGAGAGAGGGTAGTCTTTGGGCTTGTCATGGGTAGTCTTTGGGCTTGTTGTGGGATAGGCTTGCATTCTGGTCCATGTACCAGGGGCAACAATAGTCTGTTTTTAGGGATTTTAGTCTTTGATTTGGTTGAATTCGTTCTTCCATATGTTGGGTTGTACTTTGCTTACGTCTAGTAAGCTTTTTCAATGAAATTATTACATTTGCCGAGGGAGAAAAAAAAAAGAAACACCTTGAAAGAAATTACAAATATTTGTAGGTTGACTAAACCAGTAGCACGATTTGCAGGACTCGAAACCCATTGAATATTTGTCAATCGATTCTGCTCCTCCTTGTTGGTTAACATCATCAAATCTAGTGTTATCTCTCGGTGGTTTTCCATTTTAATTGATGAGAAGATCCATACACCGGAGGGATGGGATCTTACAAAAATAAGATAATTTATATATGAGAGAAGAAATCATAATGCAAGTGTTTTGTTGTTGTTGATTATCAACATTATAAGACATGATTTGGTTTGGGGATGTTTGTCTCGGAGACGGCATAAAAACAGAGAAAGGGAGAGGGAGAGGCGGTAAGAATGAGAGATCTATGAACCCTAAGACAGATGTGTGTTTAAATAGATGCGCAAATAGACCAAATGAAAAAGTAAAATCATTTTTACACTCTGTTTACATGATTATTGTGTATAAAGTCTCAACCTGGATGTTTCACATTGCATAAGCCCAGAACCTTGCGGATATTTCTCCTTCAACATCTGGAGAAATTAGTCCACTGTCAGTGTACCTTCTTATTTCTTTGAAAACAATTCTTGAATCCTTGTCATTGGGTTTGGATTTTAGAGTTGGTATGCATTTCGACTGGAACTTCTTATTTGGTTGGAGTCCCTTTGATCTATATTTGCACACATTCTTTTTGTATTTTGAATAATAGAGTTGTAGGGTCTCTATCTTTATTTTAGGTGCATTATAAGTTCTCAAGGCTTTCATTTTGGAAATTTCCTTACGTTATTGGCAGTTCACACTACAGATTACTGTTATGTGGTATTTGTCAGCCGTCAATGAATGTAAAGGGACTGGAACATGTAAAATTGGTAAAATTAAGATGAAATAACACATGAACTGTTTAATCTCCAATGATTAGTCATGGTAGGATTTTTCGATTTGTTGGTCTGGCGACAAAGGGTGTGTCATGTTTCTTGCACCTGGTATGTACTCTATGTAGTAGAAGTAGCAGCTTAAAAGCTAGACGAATTGACTGACCAGGAGCTTCATTTAGATTTACTCTTCACTTAGATTGACTGACCAGGGGCTTCACTTGTTTACAAACGTTCAGCTATGCCCTCATGGCAAATTGCATTGCATAACTTACTTGGGCAAATCCATACATGTCTAGGCCTTCATAAGATTGTCTGAGCATAGATATCATTCAGGTATTGACACTCTCAGGGAGGTTAAGCATGTGATAGCACAAATTTCCATTTCAAAAGATCACATAACAACAGAAACAAACCCCTAAGAAAAAAACAGCAACTGAGATCGGTAAGATTCATAACCTTGGCTCAGTAAGAAATTAATCAATACCAATCCATGGGTGTCCAACAACAAGAAGAGAACATAGACTAACTTCATTTCAATAAAAATTTAAAAGGTACATCTTGTGATTTTCTTTAAGCAATAAAAGATAAATGATGCATGAATGAAAATGTAACATTTTGCCCCAGTTTAGAATAGGAATCAACATCTAGTTACTAATAGATTTTTTGTTGCAGCCCAACTCATGGTTGTAAGATATCTTACCATTGTCTTATCTTCTGGTCTCATGAAGATATCAAATATCGAAAGTTGCAGAGAGAGTATGAATTTAGTTAGACTAATAAATTTTATACAACTGAGGATAAGTAAAAGAGAAACCACTAACGAATAAATACACAAACAATCGGAAGAAATCAGTAACATTATTACCTGATCATATAATTATTACAGAAAAATAGACTCAGTGTTGAAAGACACATCAAATTTCTGAGAGAAAAACTCATAGTGAGATCGAGATGTTGTTGCCAGTAATAACAGATCCATTATAGAATGGTTTTTGATCTAGGTTTTTTAGCTGCTGCTGCTAAAACTCTGAGGCTGCTTCTTTAGCTATTTATAAGAGACGCACGTTTAGTTTTAGGGTTGAAACTTAAAATGGGGCTTTGTCGATCATTGATTTGTATTTTTACGTATATTATAAGATGGACGGATGGTATTTTTTGATGACTGACTAAAATGTGGAGCAATTGACTGTTGGGTCAGTTGGATATCGCTGTAGGCATCCGAAGGTGTGATAGAATGGAATCCTGTCTATGGGGCTGCAAATTGACTAATTATAAGTTGCATAATATACAATCTTCCCATCCCATGTCATGTCTCAAGAAGCGATGTTTTTACTCTATTTTTATTTATTTTTGCCTTTATTTTATGGCTTCACATATTCATTATTTGAGTGAAAAGTACTGGAAATCCAGTTCAATACTGTTATTTTGGGTTCAGTATTCTTATACTGCTGAGATCGTTTTTTTTTTTTAATTATTATTTGGAAAACTCGGTTTTGTTTATGAGTTGAAAGATATTTATAGGCAATTTAATATGGACCAGGTACATCTTGCTAGCACATTTCCACTGTTGGTCAAAATTAAAGTAATCCTTTTAATAGTGAAATTTTTGATGTGGATTAATTATTATCTAGGACGACAAAACTTAACTAATGATGATGAGTTAAACGCAAACCAAAATACTTTCATGATCTACATACGAAACAGTATGGCACAATTCATTGAGATATTAGAAAAGGATTAAATGATTTAATCCTACAAATACGGAAAAGGGCTATTTTTTACGTTGGTGGTGATCTCAAAAGTGCATGAAGTTAAGGCACACCAATATACAATGGTGGCCTGAGGTATACAAAGTAAAAAGGCTTATGAAGGTGTCTGAATTAAAAATGGGTGTGAGAGGCACAACAGTATACAATGTGGTCGGAGATACAGGAGAGACATAAATATATAAATATATGTTGATGGCTTGGTTACAAGAGTAGGAGGGATTAGCGTGTACAATTTCCACGGGAATGAGAGGTACCGCCGTACCAGAGTCTATATTCGATGGTGGCTTGGTTACGGAAGTAGGAGGCATTTGATTGTTATTGCCACGGGGCTAGAGGAACTAGAGTATATGCTGGTGGCTGGCTTGAACATTCATGGAGTCGACTCTTGATATTAAAACATTCACTTCACCAAGATTCCAGGTACTCATCTGTGTGGAATACTAAAGACACCAATTTTGAGAGAATGCCGATCAGATTTGACTTAATTATTACAGATGAGAAAATAAGAAATATAAATTTTAATATATTTCGTTTGAAATCTTACTCAAATATTAAAAATTAATGATACTGAAGCAAAAATAAAGTTCAGGCAAAAACAAAAAAAAATGATTAGAAAGATCGATATATAAACAACAGTAAAAAAAACCCAGATTTGTTTTTATGGGCAAAGTGAAAAAAAATATGTAAAAGATTATTTAACACACAAACGGAACAAAAATAATGGCCCGATGCGTAGCACGGGTACAATTCTAGTACAAAGAAAATGTGTATACAAATATTTTTCCTCGACCTCATCAACTTAGAGCAAGCACTATGGTGGCCTAAGCCTTCTCTATTGAATAGAGAAAGGAGAAAGCAGAAATGGCGAAAAAAAGGCAACCACGGTGGTCTTAGCTATTTGGAGACGAAAATCCGATTTCCGCCACAAAATTTTACGGAAATCCAATTTCCGCAGAGAAAATATTATAAGGATTTTTGAAAATTTTACGGAAATCGGATTTCCGCCCTGCGGGAATTGGATTTCCGCCTCGCTTCTCTATTGCTATTGCCTGCTACGAACCCGTAGCAGGCAATAGCAAAACAAACCAATTTCTCTATTGAATAGAGAAATTTTGCACCATAGTAGTTGCATTTCTCTATTCAATAGAGAAGTCTCCCCAAATATAGAACCATAGTGCTTGCTCTTATAGGCATCCCATTCATGCCAATGAAAGAACGTTACAGGGCCTGGGCCTGATTTTAGCATACAATTTGCCAATTCATGAGTTGGGAAATGGATAAGACAACGGTATTACAATGGTGAGAATCAAACAGCATCAACATGAGATGACTCAGCATTGAGATGAAGTGTCAGAAAATGGAGAATAACCTCGAGGGTCAGACATTAGAATTAGAAGATGAGGCCAGAAACAACCACCGAAGATGCACCTCAAATGGGCCTTGGGATGGAGGTGCCCTGGCGGTTCATGCAAGTGTGGTAGCCTGGTAGGATTCTACTAAGTTTCTACAACACACGTCTCAGGTTTAAGGTTAGCCGAATCATTGCAAGAGCAATTGAGGAATACACAACAATTATGTAAGACAGTTGGAGTGTTTGGCTGATCAACCACACATGCGATTAGTATCACTTGTTTTTGTTTGGGGATCATAGCTAGAGTCAGTCTACTCTCAACCATAGAACTTACAGTGACCAGTGATGCAGCAGCATATGCTATGACCTCTGCAAGCTCATTTATTTGATCACTTGACATTAGATTGTGTCATTTAGTCAATTTCTTGAAATTGTTGGAATGGAACAAAATCTGGAAATCGCGTTTAACGGAAATTGTTGGACCCATGAACCACGGGGGTGTTTATCGCAAAATACCATAGGGGTGATTGCTATCTCTTTGATCATTTGACATTTAGCTTACTAGAACAGAACTGACATTCACACACCAGAAAGAAACATATGGGAAACACAAATTTCAACTAATATCTTTGAGATCTAATTATGTCCTGAAAAAATTAAAACTTACAAAAATCAAATAAACCCTTACATATCAACAATGAACACATAATATAATGTAGATTCAAACTTTTCGTTTTAGGTAGATATCCATGGAAAGAAATTACAAACATTTCCTAGAATTCTATAAAATTTGCCCGACCGCAAACCCGTTTATTCTCATAGAGGAACAAATGATTAAGACAGATTCTACCTCTCAGAATGATGATGTAGAAGGACATAGAAATACATAATAATACATATTTGAGAAGAGATATCATAACGCAATAGTTGTTGTTGTTGTGGATCATCAACATCAGACGCCATAGATCTGAAATTGTGTAGTGGCTGTTTGTTTTTGAGACGGAGAGAGGTTGTAAACAAAAATGCATGAGAGCTACAAACCCAAAGACAGATATGTGTTTTAAATACAGTAGTAGTAAAGATACAGAGAAGTTGAACGTTTATATTACACTCTACTTACACCATTCACTGGTGTGTATAAACTTGGAGCATCTATGTCTATGCTCTCAAAATTTTGCTATACTAAAGATTATGCATAAGAGTAGACCCTTGCCGATATTCACCTTATTCAACATCTTGAGAAATTAGTATATTGTCACTGTTTAACAATCCGGTCTTTACATTTATGAATGTTATACGGCTATCTATGGGAACAATATAGAAGTTAAAATTTATGTGGGACGAAAGAAGTATATACTCCCTCCGTCCCACATAAATTGAGCTAGTTGGGATTTGCACAATTATTAAGGCAAGGAAGAGAGAGATTTTTCTTTTCATGTTTATCCCTCAACTATTGTTATTATCCTACCTTCACTCTCTCTCATGGGACCACTTTTCTTTTAATTTAGGAAGGGTAGTTTTGAAAGTTCATGGTATAAAATAGAACTAGCTTAATTTATGTGGGACAAAATCAAAATAGAACTAGCTCAATTTATGTGGGACGGAGGGAGTAGCTAGTAGTATTACCCAAATAATCATTACGTACGTTCCAATAGCCATCCACAAAAGAAAAACTGACACAAAAATGAATGAACATAATTACGCGCTTCAAAATGTTACCTGTAGGAGCAAAAGGTGGAATTGGAATGTTTTCTTTGCCCCGACTAATGTCTTTACAAACCAACCTTTATAAATAACAAAACCAATACACACTCATGTCATAAAGCTGTGCTACCAAGAGTAAAACTAAAGTTACACTCATGTCATTGTATAAATGACCAATAAAATGATGTATCGTGTAAGTACCTAAAAGAAGGGGCCGAAAATTACCTCGGAGGCTGCCTTCCTGGGTCGATTTCGTGCACCAAAATAACCATTCCGACTTCATTCGTACTGATAACTAATCCAACCAATTTTTTCTTCTTTTTCTTTTTGCTATTATATGTTCTCTGAGTTTTTAGCGATAATCTGTACAACTTTGATATATTTGTACCTCTTCGTCCAGCACCACCTCCCATTCTTTCTAACCTTTGATCTAACTCTTAAATGTTTACGGCGGATTAGGTTAAATGATGAACTTTCTCTCGAGATTTTTTACTTTTTTACCTAGGGTTTGGGTTACACGATGAGACATTTTATAGGTCTACGTTATGGTTGTAATTGAGCCAGGTGAGGAAGCCCGGCCCTATTATTAACTGAGCAAAGCCGCGTGGACAGGGGTCAAACCCTCCTTTCTTATAGAACACAATTCGGTTTATATACTGCAAGCTGCACTATACGTTGTCTTCAGTTAGTTGTCTGTAGGTTTTGACTTTTGATTTTGTAGGTTTTTGGCAGTTCACACTATAGATTAGCATCACTTTACTCACTCTTACTTTTTTTTTTTATTGGAAGTGAAGTTTATTAGAAAAGGAGAATGTACATAGCTACCAGCAGTAGCAAAACAGAAGAAAAATTACAATTCTAAGCAAAGAGATTGTCCCAATTGAAAATAGCATCTGTAAAATTTATTTGGATTTTTTTCCCAGCAGCCTTAGCCCAAGTTAAAACCAAAGCTTTAGCATCAGTGCCTAAGTCTTCATCAGTTTTGTAGCTATGCTTTTTATCAAAAATCCTTGCATTTCTCTTACACCACAAGGTCCATGTAACTACTGCAGGTATCATACGCATAATAATCTTACAATTCTTATCACCACAGGGAAAATACCACATAGACTTCATTGTTCTTCATGTGCTACACTCTTTTTAAATAACATTTCAGCTGAGTTTAGCTTTCCATGGACTGCACACCACATGAAGAAGTTTACCTTTGGCGGAATTGCAGCTTTCCAAATGAACTTGTGAGGGAAATTTTCTAAACCAGCGGCTTCATTTAACTTACTGTATAAAGATTTTACCGTAAAAACGCCATTTTCACTAAGCGTCCATCTTCTAGTGTCATTATGGTTATCTAGGACTGGGGGAGAATCACCTAACAATTGAAGCATCAGTTAGGGAAATTTTCTAAACCAGACTAGCCAATTGATCCGCTTCAGCATTATAAAGTCTTCTCTTGAAATCAAAACACCAGTTATTCTCTTCATTAATGTGATTTTTCAGTGTTAAGCCTTTAGTATTTGATACCTTATAAACGGCAGGAAAAGCTTCCGAAAGTGATGAGTTGCCAATCCAGTTATCATGCCAGAAGGAGATTTGATTGCCATTGTGAATATTGTAGGCAGAAAACTTGTTTATCAGTTGATTGGTACTTGCAATGGCTTTCCAGCATGAAACTCCAAAAGCAGATTCAACTGTACTAGGAAACCAACATGAAGTATCAGACCCATATTTTGCATGTACTCACTCTTACTTGTTTCCAGATATTCAACTGTCCCCTTAATAGGGAAATGAATAGATCATAACCAGTAATTTTCAGCAGACTTGGTGCATATGTAGCACTCTAATGGAGGTTAAGCATGTGATAGCACTGCACTAGTCAATCATATGAATACTAAATCTCTGTAAATCTTTTTAATGAATCTGAGAAAAATTTCCATATGAAAATAATTAAATAAGCAAAGCAACTGAATCTAACCCTGAAAAACAACAACCGAGATCAGCAAGGTTCATAACTTTGGCTTAGCAAGAAATGAGTCAAGACCAAGGATGGGTTTTCGACAACAAGATTAACTTCATTAACACAAGAAAATAAAAAAAGGAGGCGTACATCTGCTTTTCTTTAAGCAATAAAACATAAATGAAAATGTAACATTTTGCCCCATTTTATCATCTAGTATTATTAGACCCGTTCCAGCCCATTTATGGTAGCCTGATAAGCAACCATGGTCTATATGTTTTATCTTCTGGTTTCTTGACCAGACAAGACTGGAGACTCGATACGTCGTCTGCAGAGACAGTAAGAATTTAGTTAGAATAAATTTTGAAATAATGAAAATACAAAAGAAGAACAACTAATAAATCAACAAACAATAGGAAAATAAAAACTAATCAATAACATTATTACTCTATCAGATACTCTCGCAACCACGACAGTGGATCTTGAGAAGAAGTAGAGCCAACAGTGGGAGATACTGTAAATTAAATTTTTGAGAGGTAAACTCATATTGTGATCGAGATGATGTTGATGGTAATAATAAATCCATCATTGAATTGTGAAAATCATAGATCTTTAGTTGATTTTAGTTTAAGATCTAGGTTTATTTTTCTTTATGTGCGGCTGCTACTGATAACAGTTGAGGGTACTTACTTAAGTATCGGCTGCTTCTTGAACTATTTATAAGAGACGCACATTTAGTTTTAGGGTTAAACACTTGAAATGGTTCATTGTCGATCACTGATTTGCTATTTTCTGTTTGTAAGATGGACGGATGGATGTACTACCTTAACTGCTGACCGAAATGTGGAACACAGATTTCTGAGACACGGGTCAATGAGAACCGAACAGTAGTAGGAGTAGGAACCGTATAGACAGTGGAATGTTAGGAGCAATTTCTGGCTCTGTCCAATAAACCAGTTTGGACATGAATCCCTAACATACATAGATTTTTTTTTTCTAGCTAGCATACATAGATTTTTTTTTTCTAACATACGTAGATTCAAGCTTGCCGAACATCACATCTTGAAATTCAACGGGCAAGCTACCTAGCATCACCGTTTGAGATGCAAAAATCCTACAAACCATGATTTCTTCATTAGCACTTAATTGGACAAGTTATTCGAACATTGAGCAGCATCATATAAACCAGTTTTTGCAACCGCAGCAGCACGAAGCTAATGTCAGAGAATTTACTCTACACTTAAAGACGAGGAATACTAGGACGTTTGATGAGGATGATAAACGTTCTGGTCTTTGGGCCTGATACCAAGCCACCGCTCTTAAGCTATTTCAATTTAATGGAACTACTGATCCGAATTTTAAGTGATGCAGCTGGAAATTAAGGACTGTAATGTTGCAGAAATTTTACTCTACACTTAAAACTGCATGATAATTACAAGTGACAATGAAAAGCCGGAGCACCCGAAACTAATAGTTTTTTGTTTTTAGAGGCAATCATGAAAGGCGATCGAGAGAATCAATTGGAGTGTTTGGCTTGAACCGATCAACAAAGTTGGGTCTTCTATTTTTGTTGGGGGATCATAGCTTAGTGTACTGTTAGCATATCCGTTCTTTGAGTTTCCATCCGAGTTGAAGGCAAGTGGCTTAACAGGCTTCACTTAGATTTACCCTTCACTTACTCTTGCTTGCTTACAAAATATTCCATTAATCATAGGTAATTGCATAAATGATACTCCCTCCATCTCAGTTTAATTGACAGCTTTGACCAAGTCAAAAAAATAAGGAGATTATTTGAATGTACGAGTATACCCATATTAAATATAGATAGAATAAATGAATTTCTATTTTTAGGTAGGAAATAATAAAGAGAAAATATATGACTTTATTTTTGATAACTATCAAAGAAAAAAAAATATAAATATTGTAATAAGAATATATATTTATGAATTTGTTTCCACTTTATCTAGATATTTTTTAAGGGTATAATTAGAAGATGGTTACATTTTTGAGACAAATGAAAATAGTAATGAGGACAGTTAAACTGTGACAGAGGGAGTAACCAGTAATTTTCCCCGAGTTATTGCATATGTAACTTGAGGAAACAATTCCACTTAATTCAAGGCCTACACAAGTTAATTTGTCCGAGCATAGATATAATTCCAAGGCTAACCCAAGGAAAAATGGCAGTAGTGCTACCATTTAGCACTCTCAGGGAGATTAAGCATCTGATAGCACAACACTGGTCATTCATTTGAATACAAATCTCAGTAAACCTATTTAATCCGAGCAAAATTTCCATTTGAAAAGAATAAAACAAGCAAATCACACCCTAAATACAACTTTGATAAGGTTCATAACTTTGGCTCAGTAAGATATGAGTCAAAGATCAATCCATGCGTGTCCAACAACAAGAAGAGAACAGAGACTAACTTCGTTTCAAAAAGAAAAAGAAATAAAATGGGTGCATCTGATTTTCTTCAGGAAATAAAACATAAATGAAAATGTAACATTTTGCCCCATTTTAGAATAGGAATCATCTAGTACTATTAGACTTGTGCCATCCCCATTTCTGGTAGCCATTGTCTATATTGTTTATTTTCTTGTTTCCATTGTTTGACAGCATCTGCAGAGACACTACGAGTTCAGTCGGAATAAATTTTAAATTATGAAAATAAGTAAAAGAGAAACATCAAATAAAGAATAACATTATTACCTGATCATATTCTCTTCCAACCATTGTCTATTCACATGATCCGTGAATGCATGCACAGAAATAGACTCCATAGTGAGAGAGACATTAAGTTCCTGAGAGAAAAACTCATAGTGAGATCGAGTTGTTGTTGCTCATAGATCCATCATAGAACTGATAGAATTGAAGATCATATACATCTGCAGTTGTTTCTCGTTTCAGATCTAGATTTTTTTGCTTCTGCTGCTATGAGTTGAGGCTGCTTCTTAAGCTATTTATAAGACACGCCCATTTAGTTTTAGGGTTAAAAATGGGACTGGTTGATATTCTTTTTTCTTATTGTAAGATGGAGGGATGGATGTATTCTACCTTAACTGCTGACCGATATGAGGAACATAGATTTCCGAGACACGGGTTAATCAAGAACCGAATAGTAGCAGTGGTAGGAACCAAATTCCTGGCTCTGTCCAATTAACCAGTTTGGACAAAAATCCTAAGTAACATACATAGATTCAAGCTTGCCGAACATCACATCTTGAGATTCAACGAGCAGGGCTACCTAGCATCATCTTTTGAGATTCAGAAATCCTACAAA
>JAJJMA010049334.1:0-15521 GCA_023529015.1 Papaver nudicaule | reverse complement strand
ATACATTTTCGTTTCCTAGGTTGACAATGGTTTTTTTTTTTTTTTAAATGGTTTGTTGCTGACACTCGATAGTATTTTGTAAATCGTACTTTTTTGTATTGATTTATGTTAGTTCACATGTTTAAACTGTTTTGTAATTCAAAATTTTCCGCAAATTCGTCATGGTTTATGTTGAAACCACGACGACTCTGACAACCTGTTTTGAAACAATTGTAAATAAACCCAGACTCGTCATGGTCGACTTGTAGATCATGACGATTTTTGCATAAAAAGTTTTATTAGTCATGGAAATCATACAACAACCATTACGATGTAACTTGTTTTTGGGGCAGAGTGGTGATTTTCCTAACAGCTAAATCGTCATGGTTTTGTTCACACTGTATGCCGATTTTTGGTAACCAAAGTTACTCGTCATGTTTTAGATTCGTCATGGTACTGTCACAACCTAGACGATTGTTCAACTCTCTGCACAGTATTTACACGCAGACTCGTCAAGGACTCTATTATTACCTTGACGATACTTAAAATCGTCATAGTTTTAGGTAATTTCTTTGACGATTCTGGGTCTGAAGCAATTGGATTGAGTTGATTTTCGACGGATTTAACATTCAAATACGTCTTCCCATCATTGTTTTGAGCTTTGAGAATCATGTTTGAACATTTTTGAAAACACAAATACAAATGGTGGCGGTGGTGGTGGAATTGGAGGTGGTGGTGGTGATAATGGCCAACTATTTAATCCCAATATAATTGGCTAATTAATAATCTAACATTTTTGATAATCAATAATCTAATTTGCTAATGCTAATTACAATCTCTAATCCTAATTATGGTGGATATGCGGTTTTTGAGATTACTTCATTCTAACACTATTTTGGCTTTAGTTTTCGCCAGGATTTTAAAAATGCTCGCCCCCAAATTAACAAGGTTATTTTTCTTTTAAATTATAATCTCTCCATCATAATTTATCACCATCCACACTAGATCGTGCCATTTGATTGGTTCCTTCATATCAATGAAATCATCACAATTTATCAAACTATCAGAGTATATCTTCATGTTAGACATGTAAAATGTCTTTGAGTTAGATGTCAGTCAGATGTCTAGTTAGCTTGTTAGTTGAGTCAGTTTATCTGAAGTTTGTTGAGTTGTCTTGGAGTGTCTGTGCACCTCCTTATCCTTTTCTATTTGCTGTGTTGTACTCCACTACTCACCTCCCTTTATATTGAGGAGAGTGCTTTGTTGTTCAACCACTTGTTCTTACATCTTCAATAATACATCTTTACTTTAATTTGAATCTCTATCATGGTATCATGGGAATGGTTTCTTTCCTGATCAACCATCTCTACTCAACACTGCTTCCGCATTTACTTCTTCTTACCTAATCTTTGTTTCTCTGCAACACTCTACCTCTTCGGTAACATCACCATCACTTCTTCTAAATCTTCACCATGCCGCCTACTCCTGTTACAGGAGTTACATCTCTACATCACTATGAAAATACAACCACCTTCCCCTTTCAAAACATTACTCACTTCATCACTATTAAACTTGATGAAACAAACTATTTGATATGGAAGAATCAGATGGAATCCATACTTCTCAGTACAGATCTTTATGGTTATGTTGATGGTACTATAAAACCACCACCTGAAACCATCAAAGAAGGTGAAAATGAAGTACCCAATCCCTCTTTTACTAAATGGAGAAAGTGGGATAAGTTCGTCAATAACGCGTTTATGTGTTGAAACACAACTTTTCAGACTCCATCTCTTGTTATGTGTTGGGGTGTTTAACTTGTGCTGATGTATGGACCTATCTTGCTAAGGAGTTTGCCAACCAGTTCTCTGCTCGTAGATCTATGCTTCGCAGTCAACTACAAACACTAAGGAAATGAGCTAAATCTATTGATGAGTTCTTCCAAGAGGTTAAAAGTATCTCTGATAATCTAGCTGCTATCAATGAGAAGGTTAATGACACTGGTTTAGTCATGTATGCTTTAAATGGTTTGGGTTCTGATTATGACACCTTTGTTATCTCTGCTCATAATCGTGAAAATCCACTTTCCTTTGCTGAGTTGAAGTCTAAGTTAATCACCCATGAGCAGTGGCTTAAGGACAAGAATCTTGAAACTTATGTTGCTCTTGAATCAGTAACCAACTCTGCTTTCTTTACCAAGCAGAATAATCCTTCTTCTTCATCCTCCACCACTTCTACTTCTTCTCAAAATAACAGATCTACACCTCCTAGACCCACTTCTTCCTATGTTGATTACTCTTCTGTGGATTGTCAGATCTGTAAACGTAGAGGTCATGGTGCTAGTAAATGCAGCTATATATAGGTACACTCAATCTAGAAACAGTGTTCCTAAAAACAAACATCAAGCAAACTCTTCTATTCAAGTTCATTCATCTTCTTTATCTGAGGATACACCTTTTCCAGCAGCTCCTTATTGGTTGCCTGACTCTGCAGCTACAAGTCATATGACCTATGATTTCAATTTATTGCCCCATGCTAAGCCTTATACTGGTTCAGAAAAAGTCATGGTGGGTAATGGTCATCATATTCCTATCTCTCTTGTTGGAGATTCTGTTTTACATACATCTACAGGGTCATTTCACTTATCCAATGTTCTGTTTGTCCCTCAACCGACTCAGAATCTTATTTCGGTTGGAGTTTTTACTCAAGAACATAATTGTATCATTGGGTTTTCTCCTTGGGGGTATGAAATATGTGATTTGGTAACCAAACATGTCATAGCTGAGGGGGCCATTGATCACAATCTCTATCCTATTATCACTTCTTCACCTAGTCAGTGTGCTCATGTATCTGTCACAGCTTCTCCATCTGTTTGGCACCAAAGAATGGGTCATCCAGCTCACAAAATTATCAACACCTTGCACAAATCCAATCTTATATCTCTTCTACCTGGTAGATTTGACTCTCTTTGTAACTCTTGTCAGCTTGGAAAGAGCAAGAGATTACAATTCTCTCCTTCACAAAGATATGCTGTAGCACCACTTGAACTCATTCACTGTGACATTTGGGGTCCATCTCCTGAACTTTCTTACTTAGGATACAGATATTATATCCTGTTTGCGGATGATTTCAGCAGATTTCACTGGATATATCCAATGAAAGATAGAACAGAAAGGTTAGCCTGCTTCAAGCACTTTAAGAGTATGAATGAAAATCTCTTTCCTGTGCATATCAAGTTGTTCCAATGTGATGGTGCTTATGAGTTGATGAAGGGAGCATTTAGAGCTTTCTTGGATGATAAGGGTATAGTGATTTCCTGTTGTTGTCCTAACACTCAAGAACAAAATGGTGTGGCTAAAAGAAAATACAGACATGTCAGAGAAGTTGGGAATACTTTATGTTTTCAAGCTTGTCTACCTAAAAGATTTTGGTATGATAGTTTCCTTGCAGCTAGGTATCTTATCAACAGAACCCCCACCAAGCTTCTTGATTTCAGTACTCCCTTCGAGGTTCTATTTTCTCAATCCCCTGATTACTCTCTTCTAAAGGTATTTGGATGCACTTGTTATCCTTACCTAGGTTCCTACAAGAAAGACAAGTTGAGTCCTCAGTCTGCCAAATGCACCTTCATTGGGTATAGTCCTCTTCATAAGGGCTATAATTGTTTTGAAAATACAATTGGGAAAATATACATTTCTAGACATGTGGTATTTGATGAAACCACATTTCCCTTTTGCACATGTTCTTCACAAACTTCAGATCAGTCACCAGTCATTTTACCTCTTCCCACTGATGACTCTGAATCTCTTAATGATGATACATCCTCTTCTTCTCAAGATGTTACTGAAGTTATTCCTAGCTCTTTACCACCATTTCACTCTATGGTTACCAGACTTAAAGCAGGAATTACTAAACCCAAATATCTTCCTGACTATGTCACTCAATACACTATCACTCACCCTCTTCATGCTGTTTTTGCCTCAATTGTTTCATCTCCAAAGGAGCCAAAAACCTTCAAAACTGCTATTAAGGACACTCATTGGGTTGCTGCTATGAAGTCTGAATTTGATGCTCTTATGCATAACAACACTTGGAGTCTTGTTCCTTATATATCTGACATGAATGTTTTAGGCAGCAAATGGGTTTACAGACTAAAACTCACTCCTGAAGGTAACATAGAAAGATACAAGGCTAGGTTAGTGGCTCAAGGATACAGTCAACGGGATGGTTTGGACAACAATGCTACTTTCAGTCCAGTGGTAAAAACTTCTACTATCAGAATTGTCTTAACAATTGCTCTCACTAAGAAATGGAGTATTAAACAACTTGATGCATCAAATGCCTTTTTACATGGGAATCTCAGTGAAAAGGTGTACATGAAGCAACCAAAAGGTTTTGAAGACACATCTAAGCCTGATCATGTATGTCTTCTTCAAAAATCTCTTTATGGTTTGAAACAAGCACCTAGGGCATGGTTTGAGAAGTTCAGTGGTTTTCTCATTGACTATGGATTTGTTATGACAGTCTATGATCCATCAATGTTTATCTATCACTGTGGAGACAATATTATTGTTCTTCTTCTATATGTTGATGACATTATTCTCACTGGAAGCTCTTCATCCTTTCTCTCTTCTCTCATTGCTGCTATGGGAAATGAATTTGCTATGAAGGACTTAGGAGATCTTAATTATTTTCTGGGAATTAAAGTTGCTTTCTCTGAGTCACATGACTCTCTTACATTAACTCAACAGAAGTACACAATTGATCTTCTTACTAAATATGACATGCTTGATTGTAAGCCTTGCTTTACACCAGCTTCAACTGCCAGCAGGGCTTCTGTTCATGATGGTGATGCTCTACCAAATCCTCTTGAGTTTAGGAGTTTGGTTGGTGGTCTTCAATACCTCACTCTTACAAGGCCAGACATCACCTTTGCAGTCAACTATATCTCTCAGTTTATGCACTCACCAACAACAGTTCATCTTTCACTTGCTAAAAGAGTTCTGAGATATCTCAAGGGAACTGTTGGCTCTGGAATAATGCTCAAATCTGGAGACATTACTTCTGTCTTGGCGTACTCTGACTCTGATTGGGCAGCTTGTCCAGATACCAGAAGATCCACATATGGTTTATGTGTGTTTTTAGGAGATTCTTTGGTTTCTTGGTCTTCCAAGAAACAATCCACTGTTTCTAAGAGCTCTACTGAAGCTGAATACAAAGCTCTTAGCATCCTATCAACTGAGGTTATGTGGATACATGAATTACTTGAAAAACTGCTCATCTCTCCTACTACACCAATGCCTTTCTACTGTGACAACATGGGAGCCCAATTTTTATCTTCTAATCTTGCTCTCCATTCAAAGACTAAGCACATTAGTGTAGAACATCACTTTACCAGGGATTTGGTTGTTGTTAACAGAGTTCAAGTTACACCAAAGGTCTCTCTACTGCCATTTTTCAAGGATTAACTAACAATCTGATGCTTTGTTGCAACTCTGCATCAGATTGAGGGGGTATGTTAGACATGTAAAATGTCTTTGAGTTAGATGTCAGTCAGATGTCTAGTTAGCTTGTTAGTTGAGTCAGTTTATCTGAAGTTTGTTGAGTTGTCTTGGAGTGTTTGTGCACCTCCTTATCCTTTTCTATTTGCTGTGTTGTACTTAGGGTTGTACATGGTCAGTTTGGAACGGGTTTAGTCTATACCAGTACCAGTACCGTAAGGAACGATTTTCTATTTTTCCAAAGTGTTCCATACCATTTGCCAACGGTTCTGATTACCATGGAACTGTCACGGTTTGGTATAAAACCAACGGTTTTCCAAAACCGTTATTTCTGTGAGTTCCAAGAAACTGACAGTTCAAATTAAATATTTTCTCAAAAAAAATATTTATTCATACTTTAAAAAAAAAAAATCGTCCATACTTCAAAAAGAGATTTTAACATTTCATTTAGTTTATGGGCAAATCCATATGAAAATGATAAATCAATCAAGCATTAAACAAAATGCACAACCAAGCATCTCTTCTCACAAAATAAGAACAATAGTCACGCCATTTCTCTTTCTCCAATCTAGATTAGATGGTATAGATTTGATTTTAAGAATTATATCTATATCTATGGCTGCTATTAACCGGTTTTTCCAACGGTTTACGGTTTTGTATTTATAGTTCACCATTACCATACCAATATCAACGATTTTCACAAAATAAAAACCGTGTTATGCCATTAAATAGATGGTACGGTTCGGTTTAGGCCTAAACGGTTTGGAACGGTGCGGTTTTACGGTTTGTACCTTGCCATGTACAACCCTAGTTGTACTCCACTACTCACCTCCCTTTATATTGAGGTGCAGTGCTTTGTTGTTCAACCACTTGTTCTTACATCTTCAATAATACATCTTTACTTTAATTTGAATCTCTATCACTTCAGTTCTCTCGTAACCATTAAGCATGATTGACTACCTACAACAAACATGGCCACAATAAAAGATATCAAGAATAGAAAAAGAAAACACAACCAAAACTCAAAAGCTGGGAAGTGACAGATACCTAATAGCCAGGCGAGGCAAACGACACGATAGGAAATATGGACCACAGACATACAGGACCTATTGTCATAGGTAGACGTATCACACAGAAAGTGAAGAACATGCGTTGCGCAAGGCGTTATTTCAAAAAGATCGGGAAATTGTGGACTAGGATACATAAGAGGAATCATGCATCTATTCTAGGCCACGATTTTTGTCTCACTGTCTGGACTGGAGTCCTGCACATGCTGCATTACATAATATGTATCGGCAGTCTCTTGACTCATGCCGTCTGTGTATAACGCAAGTTAGCCTTGTTTTCCTTGTGAAGATCCTTGAAAACGCGAATGACGTTCCATTGATGAGCTCAAGCTTATCACGCCTTGTCGTAAAGTACTTATCATGCACCATATCTTACGAGTCCACCATTAAACATGTGCTTTGTGGACCGATAGACACAGCTAGTGCACATTGTCATAAATCTACCTATCGTATAGAAATTATTGAAGAAGATGCGGATGGTATGGTACTGTTTCGATAAAGATAAGAATTATGTGGTCTAGGATAACAATAAGAGGAATCTTGTTTCTCGAAAATGTTTGGTGGACACCGGATTTTGACACCAAAATCCGGACACCACTATGTGTCACAGGGGGGGCTGCTGATCTTGGGGTGGGGTCGGGTGGGGTGGGAATGAACGGTGGATGGGGGTGCCACATAGTGGTGTCGTGACCCGGTGTTCAAATCCGGTGTCACTGTAGCACGACTGCTTGTTTCTGGGCCACTGTTTTCATCCGTCAAGATCCTTGAAAACGTGAGTGATTACGTACATCCAACAGATTAATTCCCAGTAAGTGCATTGCATTCTTCTGACCCAACCACTTAATTTGTGCCAGCTGCACTTTTAATTCGCCATGGTTCAAATTTGCGCCGCAGATCCCCGAGCGACTCAGATTAGATTCTGACTCTAGCAAGGTCATTGGTTGCTCAGCAGTCCAAGCCGTGTTGGTTAACTTTTGGCATGCCTCATTTGCTTTCTTTTTGCAACCACTGCCCTTGCTATATGCACCCGTGATACCGTACAGATATTTGTTTTCAGATTGACGTGGGGCCCGCATGGTACCTCGTAAAATTCATGAGGGCACCTTATGCTGTAGTTTGGTCCTCTAGTATACTACTGAACAGATTTTTATTTTGGAAAGTGTGGGGCTTTTGCCTTTCAGAGATGGTGGCAACTAAAAGAATTATACATCACACATTTTTGTCTGCAATTAATTTACGATACATGCATGTTGGGATTAATTAGTTATTGGGTTCAGCGATGGAGGGTTAATGGACTTATATATAAGTACTACTCTGAGTGATTAGAACTCATAATATAGCAAAAAGCTTAGCGAGTTGCTAGGAATTCATCTCTGCTGATTAAACTATTGGCTAAGGTATAGCTCATGGCTTTCCACTGTGACCATCTCCTCATTCCAAATACCCGATTGAATATGCATGACCAGGTAGGTCATGTTGCGAGCTCTGGAGCCAGCACCAAGCACCCGAAAGCAAGGCGGTCTGCCAATTATCGACCAAATATATGGGATCACAAATTTGTGCAGTCTCTAAGTAGTGATTTTAAGGTGAGTATACATACCATATATTTCTTTCATGGCAATTCTCGAGCTGGAATGGAAATGTTCTGCTGCTGAATGTACTCTCATTTCATAATGCCTTTTTTGCTTCTTGTTGGTCGTTTATATATAGTGTGGTATCCATGCTGATAGAGTTGAAAAGCTGAAGAAAGATGTAAGGGGAATGTTTGCCGAAGCCAGTGGATCCGAGTCTTCATTGGAGTTGATCGATACCATCCAAAGGTTAGGATTGGATTACCATTTTCCCGGTGAGATCAAGAGCGCCCTAGACACCATTTTCATGGAAAGTCACAATATTTATCATGATTACCAAGATGATTTGTCTATCAGAGCCTTAAGATTTAGGCTTCTTCGGCAACATGGTTACGAAGTCTGTCAAGGTATCTCTCTGTTTCTTTCTCTCACACACTCTTATGGCTAACGATACGTACATGAAACCATAATTGTGTGAGATGGAATGTGCATATAGATGTGTTTAAGCGCTTCAAGGAGGAGAGCTACAAGAACGACCGCATGGATGTCCAAGGAATGTTGAGCCTGTACGAAACTTCATTCTACGCTTGCGAAGATGAAGAAATCTTGAATCAAATCCAAGAGTTCACAACAAGACATCTCATGGATTATATGAACGAAGGAAATGATGATGATAAAATTCATAGCAGGTTGGGAAACATCAGACACGAGATCAGTCATTCATTAGAGCTTCCTTCGCTGTGGAGAGTACCGAGAATGGAGGTCCGATGGTGCATAGAGATGTATCAGATGAAACAAGATATAGCGCCATCCTTGCTAGAATTCGCTAAGTTAGACTTCAATATGGTGCAAGCAACATACCAAGAAGACCTTAAATATGCTTCAAGGTACACCTTGGTCTATCTATGTTTGTTGCATGCGTGATTCTTATTATCTTCTAAATTTACGTGTGCCCCAAAAAAAAAAAAAAAAGAAACAAAAAAAAAAAGGTACATAATTCATCTTTTTGTACACACATTTGTGACCTTTAAATATGCTTCATGGTACACCTATCTCTTATCCAATTAATTGATGATAAAGGTTCTTTTGTTGCAATCAATTAGGTGGGGGAGGGATATGGGCCTTGACGAAATCCTAAGCTTTGCTAGAAACAGGCTAGCAGAATGCTTTTTTTGGTGTACTGGGCTTAAGTCTGAGCCGAAGTTTGGAAACATGAGGAGACAACTCACTCAAGTCGGTTATCTCGTTGCTATAATTGATGACGTTTATGATGTTTATGGTTCTCTAGAGGAGCTCAAGCTATTTACAGAAGCAGTTGAAAGGTGTGTTTACAACTCAGTTGTTACTTACAACTTACCAGTTACAAGTGATGCTGTTTGAAAATGTATATACTCCCTCCGTCTCATATTAATTGTGCTAGTTTCAATTTCATTTTAGCCTAAAGATACTCGAATACCATATATGTTTTTGAAATTAACATATATTTATACATATTGTTTTACAGATGGGACATAAACACAGTAGAAAACCTTCCACAGTATCTAAAAATATGTTTCTTGGCTCTCTATAACACTGTCAACGGGATGGGCTATGAAATACTCAAAAAGGATGCTTTGGATGTCATACCGTACTTAAAGAAAACAGTATTTACCTATATCTGCTATAACTAATGTTCGATATTAAATCATTGGCTTTTTATAGTTTACCTATTTGCTTTTCAGTGGGCAGAATTTTGCAAAGCACTCTTGGTGGAGGCAACATGGTACTACAGTGAATACATGCCAACGCTGGAAGAGTATACAAAAAATGGTTCGATTTCAGTAGCAGGGCCTCTGGTAAGCCTTCATGCCCATTGTCTGTCAGGAGATTATGAGATTACAAAAGAGGCACTAGAGTGCATGGATAACAACCAGCACTCAGATGTAACATATTGGGCATCTGTGATTTTTCGACTTGCCAATGATTTGGGAACATCAAAGGTAAAATTTACGTACTTGCTATTGCTAATCTCGAAACAATACAGGCCAACATGTGCACGAATACAATTAATATTAACTGTGTGTAGGATGAGGTAGAAAGGGGTGATGCTCCATCATCAATTCAATGTTATATGCACCAAACTGGTGTCTCGGAATGCATTGCCCGCGAACATATAAAACATCTGATTAGTCTGTCTTGGAAAAAGATGAATAATACTCTGTCATCACGCTCTGGTTACCTCCCAAGTTCGTTCATGATCAATACTGCACAAAATCTCGCGCGAACTAGTCTGTACATGTACCAGCATGGTGATGGGTTTAGTATTCCCCACCGTGAAACAAAACACCGGATTGCATCTATAATTGTTGAACCCATTCCGGTTGAAGGGATTGCCATTTGACACCACTGTATCTGTATTCATTAGATGTGAATTAATTTCTTAGTAATAGTCAAGATTAAAATCATGATGCCTCAATTTCATTTTAAAAATGTAACACTGAATTATTATTTATTTATTTTTATTTTATTTTTGGTAACAAATGTACCAATTTTTTTTTTTTTGGTAACAAATGTAAAATTGAAAAAATAAAACCATCTGGTATTGACTTTTCTCATAACTATCCTACTTTACGCCGACGGAAACCAAATTCTGATGAATTTCAAGGACAGCCTTGCTGATTTTCACCATCTGTGTCGTAACTATTTATCTTTAGATATTGCGCCCATTAATAATGAACTCCAAGGAGGAATGGACTGTTTGCTGGACATTGGCATGTACAGAGTGCACTCATCTTTCGGTATTCCTGTCAACTAGTCTAGAGTAGACAGACCGAGAGCAAAACTCTCGGAATAAAACCAGCTCTCACATAGGTGTGGGTACCGCATAGGCCCCACCATCTTAACTCCGTGAAACAATCCGATAATTTTATTTTTATAATCAAGGCCTTGAAAAAGGCAATCAGTCGGCTTCAACAACCGGCAGGAGCCAGGTTGGAGCACACGACCAAAACATAGAGCTAGAATTATCTTTGCCCCATTGAGCTAAGGAGTGCGCGACTCCATTACAAATTCTAGGAGTAAAAACAAAAATACAAGAAACTAAATGTGTCGAGAAAGTCTGAATGTCTTTGAAGATAGCATCAGTCCTTTGATCACCATCAAAACAGCCAGCAGAAAATTGGTCAACAAGAGTCTTTGCATCACTTTCAACAATAAGATGAGAGATCTTGAATTTCATTGCTTTCTTGAGAAGGGCATGGATACCTTTAGCTTCAGCTTCTTCGGGAGATCTGGCTTGAACATGAAGAGCAGCACAAAAGGAGACTTTTCTGACATAATCCCTGATCACAAAGCCTGAACCAGAAACGAAAGTAATGAGATCAAAAGCACCATCAGTATTTCCTTTGTACCATAAAAAACCTGGAGGAATCCATCTATCCATACTAGTGACATTAACATAACCAACTGGGGGTATAAAGGATTTTTTCATGATAATCATGTATCTAACTCTAGTTAAAACAGTAAACATGTTTTCAAATTTCTTTTCATGAATCAAGGTATTTCTACTGGACCACAGAGACCATACAATAGCTGCCAGAAGAGCTTGGGATTCATAAGATAGCATGGTAACTCTATCAACCAGAAAATAATAAAGCCAGTCAAGGAAAGAGCAATTACGAAAGCCAGCAGTGACAATTTTCAGAGGTGAGGCAGACCAAACCTGGAAAGCAAAAGGACACAACACAAAGGCATGCATAATATCTTCATCGCCAATCCCACATCTAGGACAAAGGGTATTGGAAATGGTCATCCTAGAGTTAATCATAACACGAACATTCAAGGCATTACGAGCTGCTCTCCAAAGATTCAACTGAATTATGTAGGCAACCTTAATTTTCCAAGTAGACTTCCAAAGAGCACTATTAGGGATTGGTCTGAGACGTCTGAGACCCAAATATGCAGACTTGAAAGTTCCCAATCCCTCCTATCCGGAGTTATCAACTGGCTTAAGGGAATAGTAATAATCTTCTGAACAGAAGCATAATCAAAGTGAGTTTCAAGTCTGGTAATATTCCAACTTCTAGACTGATTATTAATAAAGTAGTCAACCTTAATAGAAGGATCAGGTGGAACAAGTGGATTAGGTTGAGCAATACCTATATGAGGGATCCACTTGTCACACCAGGGGTTTATTAATTTCCCATCACCTATTATCCAAGAGATAAAAGGCTTGATGAGATCTTTAATGTTGCATAAACATCTCCAAGTCCAAGAACATTTCTTGGGTCACACAGCATTGAGAAAATCAGAATGAGGAAAATATTTAGCCTTAAGCATGGTACTAAGGAGAGATCAGGATTTTCAACCAGTTTCCAAGCATTCATAGCAAGCATAGCTAAGTTGTTTATTTCAGATTTTTTAAAGCCCAGGCCACCTTCAGACTTAGGAGAGCAGAGCTTATCCCAACCAAGGGGATGAAGCTTTTTATCCTTAGGGTCCTGAAGATTCACCCCACCAATATTTCATAAGGTGGGTATCAATTTTCCTACAAAGCTCTTTAGGGATAAGAAAAGCAGCCATCTGATAAAGAGGAATAACTTGACCCACATGTTTAACTAGAGAGGTTTTAGATGCCTGAGATAACAATTTAGTGGACCAAGAGTCAATTCTAGCATCCGTGGATTTAAGGATACCCATGTGCGTTTCAATTTTGGATTTCTGGAACTCAATGGGGGTGCGTAAATACTTCTTGCCTAAGCCTTTATTATGAATGCCTAATATGTTAGCTAACACATTAGTTTCATGCACATCCATTTCAGAGCTAAAAAGAATACCAGACTTATCAAAGTTAATTTCATGGCCAGAGGCAGCACAATAATTATCTAAATATGTCTTCATGTGGGTGAATTCCTCGGTATTAGCTTTTGAGAAAATAAGGCTATCATCAGCAAATAAGAGATGAGTAACAGGTGGAGAATTCTTATGGATTTTGATACCAAAAATCAGCCATTCCTAGAGATTTTGTCAATGTAAGCCGAAAGAGCTTCAGAACACAAGATATAAAGATAGGGTGATAAAGGGTCACCCTGTTTGAGCCCTCTATTAGGTTTAATGAGACCAGTAGGAACTCCATTGAGCAAAACATAGTAGGAAACAGTGGACAAACAGTTTAAGATTAATTTGATCCAATGATCACACAAACCTAGTTTCAAAAGAACTTTTTCGAGAAGTGACCACTCAAGTTTATCATAAGCTTTAGACATGTCCAACTTAATGGCAGCAAGACCCTTTTTACTTTGAAAACGATTAACCCATTAAATTAGTTCATTAGCCATAAGGATATTATCAGATATACTTCTTTTGGGAACAAAAGCAATCTGATTGGGAGAAATGAGTTTATCCATTAGAGGTTTCAGCCTATTATCCAGGGTTTTGGATAAAACTTTATAGGCAAAGTTACAAAGGCCAATAGGTCTGAATTGAGAGACATTAGCAGCCTCTGGGACCTTGGGAATGAGAGTTATATTGACGTGGTTAAGATAAGAAGCAATGTTACCAGTTCTAAAACAGGTTTGGGTCATTTCAATGACAGTGTCACCCACAATATCCCAATGCTTCTGATAAAAAAGACCAGTAAAGCCATCTGGCCCTGGAGCTTTTTTACCACAAAACATCTGCTTTAATTTCTTCTGGAGGAATGTTTAAGATATTATTGTCAGCAGAAGTGAATTTAGCAGAGAGACCTTCAAAAACCTTATCCTGATGACTTTGAGGACTAGAAGTATAGAGAGTATTGAAATTGAAAAGGAGGGGATACCGAGATACACCACCAACTTTTAGTTTTCATGAACCTAGTTGATTACGGTTGTTTGAACGATCTACAAATCAATATTCAAACAACAACCTGAGTATAGTTCAGAGAACCGAACCCTAACAAGAACGTGGTCTTTGTAGATCTCAACAGAGATGGATTCACTCAAAGGTTATGTATCAACAAACTTGCAATTACTTCTATTATATAGATCAGAGAGAATATAATGCGGAAGGGAAAAGTAATGCAAGACACCAGAATTTTGTTAACGAGGAAACTGTAATCCTAGCATAAAAACCCCAGGACCTCATCCAGATGTGAACACCTTCAGTATTAACGGTATACATACGCTAGCCTACTCTCAGACTTCGGACTGGAATGCATCGAGACTGAATTCACCCTACAAGCAATTCAGCTACCAATGTGCTCCTACGTCTCTTGGCTCCCGCAGAAACCTACGTACTTGATTCCCCTAGCTGACGTACTTTATAGGCCTAGGAGTTGCTCACTTCCCTTCGTGAAGACTAGCGCTACCCTGCCTCTAATAGGACGCCTAAAAGTATCCAAGTAATTAAACGAGAATACGATTGTGATTTCCTTTAGACTTAAAGTCAAGGTTAATGGAAATATGTTTTGTTGAATAGGGCTTATTGATCTATCCTAAACAACTTTACCTCCTAACGCTTGACGAACTTAGTATTAAACCTAGTTCGTGAATATGCGTTAAGGAACTTCTAGGGTTTACGATTCAATCTACCTTATGAAGTTTCTATCAAATCTTGGTCGTGATAAGATTGAAAATATTCAATCGACCCAAGATACATGATCAAGAATTTTACTTCCAACATGTGCTTCACGATCCTCAAGTGAAGTCTTTTAATAATCGTAGTCCAAAAGGACTTCGAGATGACGACCAACCTTTATGCAAGGATACACATATGTGTAGAGGATTAAGATTGTATCTTGCAGAAGGTCATCTATTTATAGTGATCATCAAGGGAGGCTTTGCTTGAAAATTAAGCAACCTTGAATAGGGCTCAAGCAAGTTCCGGAACTAGGAAAGTCCATAGCTTGAATACCCGTTCTCAATCTTCTTCTAACTTTGGACTAGGCCAATAGTTAAAGAGGACTCAACCTTGATTGAAGGATTGCGACTTCTGGTCCAAATCAAGTTTGAACATCGCTTGCGACTTCTGGTCCAAATAATTGTTTGAACATCGCTTGGATTAAGTAGTTGAATTCCATGGGCCAAGTAATGACAAGTCCGAGAACTAATCATGTCTAGACCGAAAACTTCAAGATATGAAAGTTGGAAGTTTTCTCATGGCTTATATGTACGCGTTCATAGAGCTGTCAATTGGAGTTCAGGAGAATTCAGGAGAAGTCTGTGAACTCGTATGTACGTGTTCATACAGACCCGCTCGTTCTCAGGAATGCCTTAAGCAACACATGTACGCGTTCACCGTTGAGGTCATTTCAAGAGACAATTAACATACTCTACCTATACATAATATCACGGATGTGACAAATGCAAAGGCGAAGAATCCTAGAATACCTTCGGATCATATAAACAACATCATATACTATTGATATGATAGAAATGGCAAATACG
>JAJJMA010049321.1:0-11670 GCA_023529015.1 Papaver nudicaule | reverse complement strand
TTAACTCCACCCTCGCTAGAAGTCTCAGAGATGTCTCTCGCGGCTGAACCCATGGTGAAGGATATTACCTTTACTGAAGAAGATATGATGGCCGAAGATGGACATAATCGAGCTTTATACGTCACGACACACGTCAAGAGTGTAGAATTCAAAAGAGCTTTGATTGATACTGGAGCTGCTGCCAACATCATAACTCTGAAGACTCTGCGCACTGCTAGGGTTCCTAAAAATCAGATCGTGCACCATCCTGTTGTAATGAAGGATTTTGAAGGAAACATGACTAACACCTACGGGTATGTCAACTTGGATCTCAAGGTGGGACCTATCCAATCAAGGGTGAAGTTTCACGTCATCGAGAAGGAACCTGATTACCACATGATATTAGGACGCCCCTGGATCCATGACAACAAAGTTGTCCCATCTACTTATCACCAATGTATGAAGGCAGTGCTCGATAAAGAAATCATTCGTGTCCCGGCGTCATCATCCCCATATTCGCCAATATACGAAGCAGAATTCTTTGAACCAAAGGAAACCGCGCCAGAGCCACCTAACAAAGTCTATAGCATTCCTCTACCTGCGTGGGACTCTATCAAAGACGAAAAGCTGCCACAACCCACGTCAAACAAGGAAAGCATGGAAGGCGCATCTACTTCATCAGGACTTCTTAGGTATGATTCGATTATATCTCATGAATCACCTTATTCCAAAAGAAGTTATAATTTTACTGCTCAATACGACGCCGAGGGTAGAACCATCTACTCACGACGGAAATGTTAGCAATTAACAGGGGAGGGTGGCGACAAACCTCCCCGCATCAAAGAATGTTATCAGAATGAAGGATCCTTGGAGGAAGAAATTCAGGAAGCTCCGCCACAGCTACAAGACGGATCCAACTCCACAACTGATGCTCTCGAAACCGTCAACATAGGAACTGATGAGGTTCCCAGACCTATCTCTGTCAGCTCATCTTTATCAGCAGAGGAGCGTGGAGCCCTGATTAATCTTCTCAAAGAGTATCAGGATGTTTTCGCTTGGACCTATGAAGAAATGCCTGGGTTAGACGACAAGCTGGTAACACATCATCTTCACATTCTACCCGGCTCAAAGACAGTGAAACAACAACCACGCCATTTTCGACATGAGATAGAAGAACAAATCAAAATCGAGATTCAAAAGTTACTCTCTGCAGGGTTCATCAAACCCATTCATCATCCTACTTGGCTAGCCAACGTGGTACCAGTCAAGAAGAAGAATGGTCAAATCAGGTGTTGTGTAGACTTCAGGGATCTAAACAAATGCTGTCCCAAAGACGATTTCCCACTACCCAACATTGACATGCTTGTGGATGCTACCTGCGGTCATGCCATGTTCTCGTTCATGGATGGGTACAGTGGATACAATCAAATCAAGATGTATGATTCAGATGCGAGTAAGACTGCTTTCCGAACTCCAATTGGGAATTTTCATTATACTGTGATGCCCTTTGGACTCAAGAACGCAGGTGCTACCTATCAGCGAGCCATGACAGCAATATTCCATGATATGATGCATAAACAAATTGAAGATTACGTAGACGATGTTGTGGTCAAATCAAAGACACGAGCATCTCACCTAGGCATACTGAGACAGGTGTTTGACAGATGCAGAGAATACAAATTGAAGATGAATCCCCTGAAGTGCGCGTTTGGAGTTTCTTCAGGCAAGTTCTTAGGCTTTCAAGTAACTGAAGAAGGAATCAAGGTAGACCCTACCAAAACGCAAGCAATCACCACGATGCCACCGCCGAAGACGGTAAAAGAACTTAAAAGCTTCATGGGGAAAGTCTCTTATATACGGAGGTTTATTCCTGGCTTAGCACAGTTCGTGGTATCATTCATCCCTCTACTAAAGAAGGGAGCGGACTTCATATGGTCTCCTGTTCAGGAGGAGGCTTTCAGAAAAATCCAACAATTACTATTGTCGCCAGCAGTAATGAAAGCACCAGTGCAAGGACGTCCTCTACTACTTTATACGGCATCAAGCGACGCTGCTATTGGAGCACTCCTCGCACAAGAAGGTGATGATAACATTGAGTATCCAGTGTATTACATCAGTCGTACCCTAAAGAATGCTGAACTCCGCTATCCGAAGGTAGAGAAGGCATGTCTATCCTTGGTCTTCGCAATCCAGAAGTTCAGGCATTATCTCTTATCAAACAGGGTCGTGCTAATTACAAAAGCAGATCCTATAAGATTCCTGCTGTCAAAACCGGCTTTACTTGGAAGGCCAGCGCGTTGGCTACTACAGATGTCGGAGTTTGATATTGCTTGCGTGGCTCCAAAGGCAATCAAAGGCCAAGCTGTTGCAGATCTTCTTGCAGCCTTCCCTGGAGAAGATACCACCGCTCTGCATGAAGATGTACCTGGAGAATTTCCGGAAATATCCCTAGTCAAAGAGGATACTTGGCTGTTATACTTCGATGGCTCCGCTACACCAAGCAACAACACTGGAGGGGCTGGAGTAGTATTGGTTTCTCCTACTGGCGAGGTATCCTCACACTCATTCAAATTAGAATTCCAATGTACTAACAATTCAGCGGAGTACGAAGCATTCCTGATCGGATTATCATTGGCCGAACAAGCGGGAGCTACCAATCTAGAGATTCGGGGTGATTCCAAATTACTGGTGAATCAAATGAACGGTGTTTACTCATTGAAGGAGGTCACTCTCGCTCCTTTTCGCGCTGAAGCACAAAGACTATTGACTCGTTTCTCTGAAGCTATTATCGTTCATACCGGTCGAACTAACAACAGGCATGCTGATTGTCTCGCAACATTGGCTTCAAAGTTACAGTTTGAAGGTATGGAAACGACTCTCACTGTGCATAAGCGTACTCTTTCGTCGACTTGGTTAGCACAAACCGGCGAGCCAACGATTCATGATTGGAGGACACCTGTCATTGATGAACTCACTCAATCGTCACCAGAAAGGAAAGTTCGTCTCAAGGACCTGAAGAACTTTTTCTTATTGCATGGAATTCTTTATCATAGGAATTCAGATGGATCTTTATCCAGGTGTCTTGGAGATATTGAGGCCCAACAACGACTTCATCATGTCCACAAGGAAATCTGCGGACAAAGTCTAGTGGTCACTCTATACAGACGACTCCAACGGTTGGGATACTACTGGCCCACCATGGAGGCTCAATCCAGAGAAATACAAAGTTCTTGCGATAAGTGCCAATCTGCTGTACATCATTCTGAAGCCTTGATGGTGCATCCCGTTGAAGATTGGCGTGAACCTTACATCCAATATCTCCGGGATCAGGTCCTACCTCCTGAAAAGAAAGATGCGGAAAGATTGAAAAGACGAGCAGCAAGGTTCGTCTTTCACGAAGGAATTCTGTACCGCAAAAGCTTCGGTGGGGATTTACTACGCTGCTTGGCAGATCCGGAAACGAGTACCATACTCAAGGAGATGCACGACGGCGAACACCAAGGTAAGAAGAAGTTATTTTTACAAGTTCATGAAAAATATTATTGGCCTACTATGGAAGACGATGCCGCCATGTTCGTTCGAAGGTGCCATCAGTGTCAGATTCATAATAACCTTATACACTCTCCGTGTCTTCCTCTGCAATCCATCAGCAGTCCTTGGCCGTTTTATAGCTGGGGACTTGATCTTATTGGAAAGATCAATCCCGCATCTTCTTTGCAGCATGAGCACATTATAACCGCTACAGAATACTTCACGAAATGGGTAGAGGCGATTCCGCTCAAGAAAACCAAGGGTGTCAATATAGCTCAGTTTATCAAAGAGCATATCATCTGTAGGTTTGGAGTTCCTAAGCATATCATAACAGATAATGGTTCGCCTTTCGTTAATCAAGCTGTAGGGGAATTACTTCAAGAGTATGGCATTCAGCATATTTGCTCTACGCCTTACTATCCTAAAGGAAACGGGCAAGCTGAAAGCACTAACAAGACGTTGATTCGAATACTAAGTCGGACCGTTCATGACAATCAGCGAGCTTGGCATGAAAAACTCCCCATGGCATTATGGGCGTACAGAATTTCTCCAAGAAGTTCTACAGGAGCTTCTCCATACTCTTTGGTATATGGTACTGATGCCATTCTCCCAGCTGAGATCAAGGTTCCTTCGGCACGCATCGCCATGGCTAGTGGAGTCTACGCCGATATTTATGGTTCTAGGTTTGCGGAACTGGATACTGTTGAGGATAAGCGTACGAAAGCGGAAGCATACATGGAAGCTTACAGAAGAAGGATTTCTAGAGCATATAATAAAGCAGTGAAGCCAAGAGTCTTCCAAGTCGGGGACTTGGTATTGAAGACTGCCAAACATATTCAGCAAGATATGTCAGCTCCAAAATTCTCAGCTAATTGGGATGGGCCATACGTGGTGACTAAAGCAGCACTTAGTGGCTACTACAAAATCTCTACCTTGGATGGAAAACCCGAAGGTACGGTAATCAATGGAAAATGGCTCAAACCTTATTACGTATGAGTCTTAACCACATCTTTGTAAAAATTTTATTCATTCCCAGTCAAGTGCAAACCTCATTTGCACTCTCAATTGCAATCTTACAAAACTTTTTCATTCAGAAAAGTATTACTTATTCAATTCAAAAAAAAAAAAACAATAAATCTTTCTTCAAAATAAGCCTTCCAGGAGTGCATAATCTTTCGGGTACAAGTTTTCCATCTTTTCCTGAAACGCCGCAGTTTTAGCTGATAAATTTTGGATAGCTTCACCCACCTTCGCAGTTTCTTCTGCAATTTTCTCTTTAAGGGTCTTCAATTCCCTTTCTCTTGCTTCCTTTTTAGCCCTCATCTCTGCAGCAACTTCATGTTCCAAGGTCTTCAAGCTTTCCACCATTTGATTGACTTTTTCAGTTTCTTCATCAATGGCCTTTTCATCCTCGTCGATAATTTCGGGATCAGGGCCATCTGCTAGAAAAGACAACCGGTCCATCTTTATCTTTTCAAGTCGTGCTCGAAGCCACCCGACTCGGAACTTAACGTTTTCAGCTGAAGAAAGCAGGTGCTCCCACTTCAGAACAGTTGACAAGTTAACCTTGTGCAATGATCCTTGTTCCATCTCTGCTATCATGGGCATCAGTAATGCAACCATAGACACCAACGCCAATGAACAGTCTTTACCCAAAACTTGGGTGGTAGCTATATGGCCGTATTTTCTCCATATTCTTGTGTACAGGGAAACATATGTCTTCCGAATTAGGAAGCCACCAACAGATTCGTAGTCTTGGGAGAGAGATTGCATTTGGGGGTCAAAAGGAAGGCTTGCCCTGATGCTATTACCAGGAGGGACGTGATCTTCAAGGTCTACCACTGAAACAGGACTATAAGTAGGAGAGCGGGGGATCTCAGCCATCTTCCTTGGAGGAACACGAACACTCTTTTTGCGAATCTGCAAGGAAATAAAGAATAAGAAGATATTCTCAGGTTTACTATATGAGGAGCATGAAGGAAGGGATTTACTGGTGAAGAGTTGCTCATCCTTGGCATCTTGCTTTGTGGATTACCAGTACTACTATCTTCTTCCTCTTCATTCTGCAGTAAACTCATGGTTAGTAAAATCCCAGAAGAAAATATACGTATGAAGCACAAGTGAAGAATTACTCACAGAGCTGGAAACCCGAGCTCTACGCCTGCTAAATTGGCTCAAAGGAACGTCACTGCTGCTGTTGCTCGACATGCTAAAAATCGAAAGATATATGGAGAAAGTATGAGCCAGAGGTTTTCTGAAACAGATATTTATATAGGCGCGGAGTATTTGAATTTTAGGGTTTTGAAAATTCAAATCCTATAACTGTTGCCTACATAAGAGGAGTTGACTCAGCCACATCTATGAGTGGACTGACTAAGTCATCAACTCCTGGAGATATATCACGCACGGTTTGGGAGTCCTAACCTAGTTAGGATTCCTGATTGAATGGGGTTGGCCGTAGGCCTTGTTTGGACTTCATGCTCGTGGACAAGGCTTCTATGCGGATGTAGCTGGCCCATCAACTTGGTGCTCACCCTGGAACACTCAAGGTTCCATGCTGCGCAGGGGACTTAATGTTGATGGTGGTTTTTGGCGACAAGGTCACAGGAGTAATTTTGCATCAATTTCTGGCATCCTGGAATAGCGCGAGATAAGGTATGAATTTATTTTTACAGTAGGGATAAGATATTTGGTTTGCCGTTAGCCATATTTTAATATCTTACGACCCTGGCCTAGTAGCATGGTCCATATCCCTGACCTACGTATTAAAATACCTATGCATGCGCATTAGTCTAGCTCGTGTTTGAGCCAAAACCCTAGGAGTACACGGTATTGGCAATGCCAAGAACTTGGTCACGCCCTAAACTTGGCCACGCCAAGAACTTGGCCACGCCTAAAACTCCATCGCGCCAAAATATTAGCCGTGCCAATAACTTGGCCACACCTAAACTGTGGCCACGCCCAAACCCTAGCAAAGCCTAAGCCGTGGCCACACTAGAATCTTGTTCACGCCCTAAAACTTGGCTACGCCAAGAACTTGGCCACGCCAAGAACTTGGCCACGCCTAAAACGTGGCCACACCTAAAACTTGTCCACGCCAAAGCTTTAGCCCCGCCTAAACTTTGGCCAAACCTAAAGATTTGGATAAGGCATGGCGTTGGCCATGCTCAAGTCTTGGCCCCGCCTAATTTTATGCCCAGCATAAAATTTAGCCCCGCCTAATTTTTGGTCAAGCATAAAATTTAGCCCCGCCTAATTTTATGCCAAGCACAAAATTCAGCCACGCCTAAAACTATGGGGGCCTTTAGTTTAGCTCTCGCCTAAACTTTGGGGGCCTTTTAGTTTGGCTCTCGCCTAATTTGTGGGGGTCTTGATAATTATCTTCCCCTCACGGTTTTAGCCTTGCCTCTTTTGAGCTAGGGTTTACCTCTTCCTAGCCTCCTCTATTATTGGGCTTCACTGATCCAAATCCTAGAGGATTATGGATTTTACTTAGTCCATAATACTCTAGTTTCCTAATCAAATTCGGAAATCTGACAGTTCTGCTCACGTATTTCTCCATGGCGTGATTTTTAGAGCCCAATCCGTAAGGAATTAGAAGGCGCTTCCTTCACGAAATATTTTCCTCTCTGAATTTCCCATAACATACTAAAAATTCAGATTTTTATCTATTATGAGCTGTCCTGGGCGATTTTACGAATGAACAACATACAAACTGTACAGTAATCTGAAATAACATAAATGTTATTGTTCATTCTTTACGCCTTATGCCTAACTTCTTAATAAGATTATTATACCATGCAATATGACTTATTATAATTATGGTGGCCTATCTTTAGGTCTTATATTGGCAATGCTTATGCATTCTTGATGATGGCTACGCCGTGATAGCATCATTCGTCTGTTTTTCCTGATTATGGACTTGCTTCCACAAATCAGTGCTATAATTCTTAATCATGGCTCATAGCTATGACTTATATTATGTTAGGCATTTATATGTCTTCATTATCCAGGGAATTGGTGCATTACATGCCACAAACTAATTTCCCTTATTTATGGCAAACCAAGAGTCGTATTTACTTGACTATTGCCACAGAGAGTTGCTGAAATCCTCTCAGTCTAATTGGCGATTGCATAGCTCAATCCTTAGACTTACCTTATTTTATCTAACGGCGGTTGCTAGCTCAACCCTTAGATTCATTTTATCTTAATCTAATGGCGGTTGCTAGCTCAACCCTTAGATTTATCTCATTAGGTTTAAATGGCGATTGCCCGGTTCAATCCTTAAACCAAATATTAAAAGAGATGTTCAAAGCTTATCGCTTAATCTCTATCTTATTGCAAAGTCCTAAGTTACCAGTAATTGGTACGACTTACACTAGTCAACTTTGACTAAATAAATAAACAAATATTTAACAAATCTTACGAGAATCAAGATTTAGTTACATGGGGGGATATTCTTTAGGGTTTTGGTTTGGCGGTCTACGGCACGTGTGATTGCAACGGCACAATCACTTAACGGGAAAGAAAACTAAGTCGTGCGAACGTTGCTGAAAAGAGGGGATGAGAAAGTGGGCGGTTTGGTTCTTCCCTAATATTAGGCGCAAGACTTGCCCCACTTACTCCACACTCCCACTCTTCCACTTCTTCCACTTCTTACGAGATCAGTTGAGAATATATTGCTATAAATAGGTCACTCGACCAGTGGGAAAATCATCTCATTCTCATCCGACAAGTTCAGTGCAAGTTCGATCAATTCTATCTTATCGATAATTGATTAACTCTTCTCATTCAGCATTTATTATCTAGTGAGAACTGAATATTCATCCTTATCTAGCAATAATTATCTCAATATCACAGAAAATCATAGCAATTCTCTGATCTCATCTTTCTCTGCTTCCCTCCCTAAACCAACCCTAAAATCCTCTTCTTGTAACTGAAGCAATACTCGAACGGCCATTTCTTGGTTTAGGCGAGTCTTGTTCGATCTTGACCTCTCGAATTCATCATAATCTTTTATTACATCATTACACTTCACACTTTACCCCTCATATTCTCTTTATTGTTTTACCCCTAAAACACCTGGACATTTGTCTGTTTCCTAGGTCGACCCCTGCCTTTTGCTTTTGCCGTTTTTGCAGGGATTTCTTCTTCCTCACTTTGTCCCTCTTCTGATCCAGACTCTCCTGAATCAACAACACAAAATGCGACTATAAATGTGAAGAAAGTATGAACACTTCAAACAAATTAGAAAAAATAGTAAACAATATAAATATGAGCAATTGGAAGTGAAAACAATAGGTATACCAGTCTTTGTATGGTCTTGCCTGTCTGATTCACCTTCTTCATCATTCACTTGCTCATCTGATTCGGAGTCTTCTTCAGATGCATCATTTGTTTGGGTGTCTGAAAACAAAATAATATAATAAAATCAGAAGTGAAGAAATTATGAACATCTTAATATTAAAGTTAGAAGTGAAGAAATTATGAACATAGTGACTCTATGAACACTTCAAACAATTATGAACACCACAAAATAAAAAAATGAATAGGTATACCAGTCTTTGTTTTTCCTGATTCATCTTCTTCCTCACTTTGTTCCTCATCTGATTCGGACTCTTCTTCAGATGCATCATTTGTTTGGGTGTCTGAAAACAAAATAATACAATAAAATCAGAAGTGAAGAAATTATGAACATCTTAATATTAAAGTTTAGAAGCGAAGAAATGATGAACATAGTGACTCTATGAACACTTCAAACAATTATGAACACCACAAAAAAAATGAATAGGTATACCAGTCTTTGTTTTTCCTGATTCATCTTCTTCGTCAGACGCTTCCTCATCTGATTCAGACTCTTGTTCAGATGCATCATTTGTTTCGGTGTCTGAAAACAAAATAATACAATAAAATCAGAAGTGAAGAAATTATGAACATCTTACTATTAAAGTTTAGAAGTGAAGAAATGATGAACATAGTGACTCTATGAACACTTCAAACAATTATGAACACCACAAAAAAATATGAATAGGTATACCAGTCTTTGTTTTTCCTGATTCATCTTCTTCGTCAGACGCTTCCTCATCTGATTCAAACTCTTGTTCAGATGCATCATTTGTTTCGGTGTCTGAAAACAAATACAACAAAATAAAAATCAGAAGTGAAGAAATTATGAACAATGTGACTCTTTTCAAACAAACAAATGCGGAAGTGAAGAAATTATGAACAAATGTGATGTGAAACCATACAATCAAATATTATAACACCTGCAATACTTACCAAAGCACACTACAATCAAACACTACAAAAAACTTTTGATGTGAAGACAGTATGCACTAGTTGCACTACAATCAACTCTTTCACGGCGAAATGGATAGTTGAAACTTAGTGAAGACAATATGCACAATGTGCAGGACATACGCACTCATACAAGAATGAGTCTTAAACCTGAATGGAAAGCGCAAAATGTGAAGTTATACTGCACTCTATTTTTTTCAATTGTGAAATTATACTGCACTCTTTTTTGTAACTGCAAAATGTAAAAACAAGTTTAAACTATGAAGATCATGTGCAGTGATCTTCATAGTTTAAACTTGTTTTTTGAGCATAACTTCATGTGCAGTATAACTTCACATGTAAAATATACAGTATGCACATCTAATTTTTTGGAATTCTAATAGATGTGAAGACAATATACACATTAGAATTAACACTTTCATGGTGATATGGATATCCAAAACTAGTGCAGACAATTTGCACACTCCAATCAACACTACAATTATTGCAAAAGTTATTCTAAAAAGCAATAACAAACAATACAATTAGAAGTGAAGAAACTATGAACAACTCTAAAAAACAGTTATAAGACATTACAAAAAAAAAAAAAAAATCCAGATGTGAAGACAATATGAACAACTTCAAAAAACTATTTTTATCAGATCTATATGTGAAGAGAACATGAACATGATCAACAACTTCTAAAAAAATAAATATCAAAATCCAGATGTGAAGACAATATGAACAACTCCAAAAATACTAGTTATTAAATCTGGATGTGAAGAAAATTATGAAGTAAAAATTCCTGACAGCCAAAAACACAAATGTTTTTAGATGTGAAGAGAACATGAACAACTATCATTTTAAGATTTCCCGCCAACGGCTTCATCACTTTCAAAAAGCTAGAAGTGTATATAATATGAACAACTATCAAAACAAAAAATTTATACCAGTTATTTTATTGGCTGATCCAGAGGCTTCTGCTTCTCCAGATTCATCATTTGTCTGAGTCTGAGTATCTGAAGCAAATACAACAAAATAAAATCAGAAGTGAAGAAACTATGAACATCTTTAAAAACACTTCAAAAAACCTCAAAACAAAATAAAATCAAATTAGATGTGAAGAGTACATGAACTTTATCAAAACAAAACTCAAAAAACTACAAAATCTATCTGATAACAAATCAAGTCTACAACCACAGCAAATCTAAAAAAAAAAAGTCCAAAATCTCGTTTAGAATTACCTTGATTAACTGTATCAGTTAATTCTTCTGCCGAATCAACAGTTCCCCCATCTGATTCACTATCTGCTTCTTTTGGAGATGACGAAACCATTTTACTGATCTCAAAAACAAAGAGAAACCAAAATTAAACTGACAATTGACTAACAATCTTTTTATTTGTAAGAAATTAACATCGTAACTTAACATGCAACAAGAAATTGGAGTTAGGGTTTATACCTCTGATTTACGGTTTATACCAAAACAAGGAAATCAGCAGAGAGAGCAGCAGCAGGTTGAGAAAACGAAAACAAGGAAATCTTTGAAGATGATTTCGAAGATTAATGGTGATTTTTTCAGTTTTTTTTTTGGGTGATAATGGCGGTTTTTCGCCGGCAGCGAGAGAGAGGGAGAGAGAGAGAGAGAGAAAATGAAACTGACTGAAATTAAATGAACTGTAACGGGTCTGTTTTGTATTTATTGTGGAGGGTATAACTGTAATCTTGCGGTTATATTATTTTTCAGGGTCTTCCGGGTAATTTGCAATATTATTATAAAAACCCTGGGGTTTTTATAATAAACACTAATATTATTAGGGTTATTAGAATAATTTTCTCTAATGAGTATTAGTGATTTTAATTAGGTTAGCTAATTTGTAATGGCC
>JAJJMA010049317.1:0-12143 GCA_023529015.1 Papaver nudicaule | reverse complement strand
AAAAAAACCCCACCCCAGTTTGTGAAGATTCTGATTCATCACCAGCTAGCGGAAGGTGATCTCATTAAAGTTCCAAAACACTAACCTTTCTTTCCTTTGGTATTCAATTGGAAGGACTCTAATTTAGCCCCTTCCAATTTAAAGGTTAGCTCGGATAGCTCCAGTGCAAGTTGTTAGGCTAGTTCCAATGGAGCCATTCAAACAACCTCGTTTGCAATCCCACGTGGCTTAGTAAAACAAAAATTAGGCAGCGGGTGTCGACAGAAAAAGTCCCGACCGATGGAAAAACTGTCGACGCCGACAGAATTTCCAGCGTCGACAGAAAAAGCATCGGTCGACAGAAATTCTGTCGATGTCGGCACTATTTCTCTCGATACCGACCCTATTTGTAACGGGGAATTTGGGGGTTCAGTTCTCCATTCTACTCGATTCTTCTTCTTCTTCTTCTTCTTCTTCTGCTTATTATTATTATTATTATTATTATTATTATTATTATTCATCTTCGTTTCTTTTTGTTCTTCTTCTCTATTTTTTTTTTCGTTTCTTCTGGCCTTAGTTAGAATGGGGTTTACGATCATGCAAGGCATAGAAAAATTAGTTATAAAAGCAAAGAATATGGTTAGACAAATTAAAGGCAAAAGAAAATCTCCAGATGTCGAACACGATTACGATCAGCTCACCAATATCAATTGGAGTCAAGATAAAGTTGCAGAATGGACTTCTATGTGAAAACTTTGTGGTCCTAACATTATTCAGAATCATGTATCAAGAAAGACTAAGACGATATATTTAAGAGGAGGTAAGATTTTTTTTAATTGTCCAATTGTAATATTGGTTACAATTTTTTACGCAAACTTTAATTAGTATATATTACGATACATATAGGCACATGATTACTTAAAGGATAATCTTTCACCTGCAATTAAAGACAAAGTAAACTTATATCCATGGAGACAGTTTTATGACATCAAACCTCACAAAGAGAAAAATAAGATAGTATTGTCAGCAATCGAACGGTACTGGAAATACATTTTGAAGCGGGTAAGTTTTTAATTGAAATTATAATTTGGCAAACCAATATTATTTATACACAAACTTTAATTATTCAATTTTAGGATACATATAGGAATTGGACCGTTAGATTTGTACATGTTGACCGGCGTAATATGCGATGGACCGAAGATTCCCTACAACTCAAACAAGTGGAAAGAAGGTGATAAATGGGTTGAACGTCTTCCTCTGTTACAGCGGTTTGGGCATGCTCATGCTATAAGAGGTGACGGATTTAGTGTTGCAAATTTGAGAGAAATTTTAACCCAATTTATGATGCGTTCAAAAATAATGCGACTGATTGGCCCGAAGAACATTACGATGAGATCGAAAGAGTATTTATATTATATGTTTTAGGCTATTGTTTTTTCCCCAATTTTAGTTCGATGGCAAATTTTGGTTTTCTGGAGACTTTGGAAAACTTAGATGTCGCACATAAGTATGACTGGGGAAGTCCAATGCTAGCCGAGCTACACAGGACCCTGAGAGAAGTCTCCTACGAAAAAGGACTCCAATAGCTTCGATGTTTATCATCACATCATAGAGATAAGAAAGTCTAAGCTGGTTTTCATCAAATGTATTATTTTTTACCTGCAACAATATTTTTTTTTTATCTTCGCAGTTCTGGTGGTATGTTCATTTTGGAGTGACCCATCCCACTTTGGAGGACAGTACCATCTTATTTCCAATTATGAGGATGTACCGACAAGAAAACTGGTCTAAGGTACAGAAAACAGATGGAACCACAAGTAAAAATATGAACCGGCTACAAGGAGTAAGTCGAACCACTTTAGTTTTAGTGGTAGAGAGTACGCAGCCTGGGCTGAGTGGGACAATGATCCTAATGTCTTAGCGATGTATACGAAGAGCTTGTGCAGGTGTGTATTATATAGCCCTGTAGCAAAAGAGGGTGTTTGGTACTATGGAGAGAGACTAATGTTACAACATACATGCCAATTAGTAAAAGCAATCAACCCATTTGAAACTCTGCAATTTGGAAAGACGATTATGAATGGTTGTTAGCCAATGAAAACGGTTGGGAGTATGCTACAGATGAGGTGAATATGCAGATTCAAGGGGCAACCTAAGAAGAATACGATAAATGGTTTAGACATGTTGCCGATCCAACTATTTTTACAGAGCCAGAACATTATGGTGGTGTTTTACCCTGGAAAATAATGTACTTCAAAAGAGTACTTTCAAGTTCGAGAGATCAAAGTCGAACAAATCTAGCATAAACCAAGACAATGGTCGTTCCAGACTTGCTGCGGTCACAGACGAGGAGATAGGGTTGGTCTTAGGGAGGGAAGTAGTGAAAGAGTGAGATCAGGTATTTCTGGTTAAAAATGGGTATTGTGTGTGGTTTCTGAATAACTTAGGAAGAAGATGATTTCTCAAGGATTTCTCAATTGGATCTAATCTCAGGTTTTACTCGAAAATGAAAGATGAATCGAGATGAACTGAGTTAAGTTGAGGTGAATTGTCCTTGGAAAACAGATGAATCATCTATTTATAGTATGTTCAGAAATACACTGATCTCTTGTTAATCGTGGAGGAAAATGGTAAAATGGAGATTGTGGAATGATGGAGTTACTCCCGTAGGAATAGCTTAACTGCCAGTCATGCGCACTACCCATTACCCCAGTATTTCCCACGAGTATAACCTCTTTCTAAGTGGAGTGTCACGCCACAACTGTCGTAGATTGCCAGACCAAAACCCTAATGTAAATCCCCCAATTTGCGTCACGTTTTGACATCTGTGTTGAATGATATGTATGACTCGTAGTTCGAGTCAGTTCGTATTGAATTTATTGACCTTGCCATTACTGGGTGTTGGGTCTTTAGCAATACTTATTGTTAGAGCATTGCTCGGTTGAATCCACTGATGTTGCTATCTCAAGTCAGTTGTCAAGTTTATGAGACAAAAACACAATCCTTGATAATTTTACTTTACAACCTTGGACTAGGATAATTTTAGGTAATCGAGACGAAGACTGATGAAGACGAAGACCGAAGCTTACTACTTGATAAATCATAACGTCCTCGCTGAAGGTTAGAAAGGTTTTTCCTTTCCGTATCATATTTACCATTTCTATCATACAGATAGTCTATGATGTTGTTTATATGATCCGAAGGTATTCTAGGATTTTCGCCTTTGCATTTGTCACACTTGTGATAATATGTATAGGTAGAGTATGTTGAGTTGTCTCTTGAAATAACCCCAACGGTGAACGCGTACATGTGTTGCTTTTGGTATTTCAGAGAACGAGTTAAGTCTGTATGAACGGGTTCATGAACGCGTACATACAAGTTCAAGAATTCTCCTGAACTCTATTGAATGCTCTATGAACGCGTTCATATAAGCCATGCGAAAACTTCGAACTCCATATCTTGAAGTTTTCAGTCTAGGCATGATTAGTTCTCGGACTTGTCATTACTTGGCCCATGGAATTCAACAACTTAATCCAAGCGATGTTCAAACAAAGTATTTGGACCAGAAGTCGCAAAGCGATGTCTAAACAAGCATTGGACCAGAAGTCGCGAACCTTCAAACAAGGTTGAGTCTTCTTTAACTTTTGGTTTAGTCCAAAGTTCTTAGAAGATTGAGAATGGGTAATCAAGTTATGGACTTTCCTAGTTCCGGAACTTGCTTGAGCCCTACTCAAGGTTGCTTAAACTTTAAGCAAAGCCTCCCATTGTGATCACTATAAATAGATGACCTTCTGCAAGATACAATCTTAATCCTCTACACATCTGTGTATCCTTGCATAAAGGTTGGTCGTCATCTCGAAGTCCTTTTGGACTACGACTATTGAAAGACTTCACTTGAGGATGGTGAAGCACAGGTCGGAAGTAAAATTCCATCATGTATCTTGGGTCGATTGAATACTTTCAATCTTATCACGACCAAGATTTGATAGAAACTTCGTAAGGTAGATCTTGTATCATAAACCCTAGAAGTTCCCAAACGCAAATTCACGAACTAGGTTTCATACTAAGTTCGTCTCGCGTGTGGAGGTAGAGTTGTTTAGGCTAGATCAATAAGCCCTATTCAACATATCGATTTCCATTAACCTTGACTTTAAGTCTAAAGGAAATCACAATCGTATTCTTGTTTGATTACTTGGATACTTTTAGGCGTCCTGTTAGAGGCAGGGTAGCGCTAGTCTTCACGAAGGGAAGTGGAGCAACTTCTAGGACTGTAAAGGACGTCAGCTAGGGGAATCAAGTACGTAGGCTACTGCGGGAGTCAAGAGACGTAGGAGAACATTGGTAGCTGAATTGCTTGTAGGGTGAATTCAGTCTCGATACAGTCCAGTCCGAAGTCTGAGAGTAGGCTAGCGTCTGTATATCGTTCATACTGAGGGTGTTCACATCTGGACGAGGTCCCGGGGTTTTTCTGCTAGGATTGCAGTTTCCTCATTAACAAAATTCTGGTGTCTTGCATTACTTTTCCCTTCTGCATTATATTGTCTCCGATCTATATAATAGAAGTAATTGCAAGTTTGTTGATTCATAACCTTTGAGTGAATCCATCTCTATTGAGATCTACGAGAACTACGTTCTTGTTAGGGTTCGGTTCTCTGAACTATACTCAGGTTGTTGTTTGAATATTGATTTGTGAGATCGTTCAAACAACCACAATCAACTAGGTTCACGAAAACAAAAAGTTGGTGGTATATCTCGGTATCCTCTCTTTTTCAGTCGGTATCAGAGCCGACAAACACCTTGCAAAGGACGTAACTGTCTGTGTTTGACGCTTTCGTGAACTATGAACACACATTATTCTGCTAATGTGAACGTTCCACCAGTCTTTGATGGCACAAACTATCTATGGTGGAAATCCGCCATGCGCTCTTTTCTTCAATCACGAGACTATCAGTGTTGGGTCTTTGTGCAAGATGGGTTTACCATACCCACTATCAAAATCGGTGATATTGTAAAGGATAAAACTCCCTCACAATATTCTGATGATGAAAGGAAAGAAGCTAAGATAAATTCAGATGCGCTTAATGCGATCATCCATGCAGTTACCCCAGATCTTCAACATCGTGTATCTGCATGTAGTACATCAAAGAAAGCCTGAGAAACTCTGCAAAACATATTTGAAGGAAACACTTCAGAGAAAGAAGCTCGTCTTCAAATTCTCTCATCAGATTGGGAAAACCTCCGAATGTCTGATGAAGAAACCTTTGAAGATTTCAGTCACAAACTTTCTGCAATTATTAATGCCTCGCAGTCGCTTGGAAAAACAATTGAGGAAAGAGAAATTGTGAGAAAAATCTTTAGGTCTCTACCTTTAAAATATGACTCCAAAAAACATGCCATCCAAGAGTCATTTGGTTTTGATATAAAGAGAGGCGATCTTATTGCCAAACTCAAAATCTTCGATCATGATCACAAGACTGAAATTAAGTCTATTGCATTCAAAGCTAATCGTGATCCTATTCTCACAACATCTAGCATCGCTTGGGCTGATAAATGTGATGATCAAGATAATTCTGACATAAACTCTGCCTTGTCCTTGATCACTCGACAGATTAAAGAACTTTTGAAGAACAAAAGATGCACTGTTCCAAACAACAGTTCGAGAATTCAGAATCTCCAAAGAAAACTGAGGATACTCCAGAGGAAGAAATCCAATGCTACAAGTGTCGTGGTTATGGACATATGATGAAAGAATGTCCAAGCAAGGAATACCACAACTCTCTCTTGGCCACTCTCGATGAAATGCCTAATGAACATCTCTTCGAGAACGTGCTTGATCAGGCCTTAATAGCCAAGAATTCTGATGAAGATGATTCAGATAATCTGATACTTGAATTTCTGGATAAAAGGGAAATTCTCTTAAAAGAAAATCTTTTACTAAAAGAATCTCTTAAGAAGAATGAAGAATCGCTTCTGATAACTAATGATCAGCTTGAGAAATCAAACTGTGAATTATCAAGATTTCTATCACAAAATTGTACCCTAAAAGATGACCTGCAAAAATTATCTGGTAGCTCAGATAAAATTTCAGCCATTTTTGGGCAAAAGTCATTTGGAGATACAAATGGTTTAGGGTACAAAAGTAACTCCTTCACGAATAGCAACAGTTTCATACTTGCAGGATCATCTCCTCCTGCCAATGAAAAAATCAATTTTGATTTCGGTGCCTCTGGGAAAAATCAATCTCAGAAGCAATGTTGCTCATTCTGTGGGAAGGATAATGAAAAATCAGGGGTACTGAAATACAACCAACTTTTCGTTTGGGCTCGTGAGACTTATGGTCAGATCTAGACGATCTCAAAAATCAATATCCAGATCCGCTAACCTGAGTTTGGATCTCAAAGGATCAGTCCGACAAGACAGGGTCTTGGTAAATCCAATGGATGGATTGGGGGACAACGATCAGGTTATTTAATAACGTACTTCTTGTGTTTGCTTTAATTATATAATCAGAGAATATAATGCGGAAAGTAAAGCACACAAGACACCAGAGATTTTTTTAACGAGGAAACTACAACCTGTAGAAAAACCTCGGGACCTTGTCCAGATTGAACACCGCACAGTACAAACTGTCTACAAACACTAGCCTACTATAAGACTTCGGTCTGGGATGTAGCAGAGACAACTCAAGCCCTCCAAGCGAATTGGCTACTGTCGCACTCCTTACGTCTCTAGATCCCCCACAATTGCCACGCACTTGATTCCCCCAGCTGACGTCCTTTACAGGCCTAGGAGTTGCTTTAACCGTTGTTAAAAGCTTGTGTCAACAATTCCGGCTTTACAACCTTAATTATCAACTTTATGTTTGAACTGTCCTCTATCAGTTTAACATAAAAAAAGCGACTTACTTCGGATTGCTCCAGGTCATACGGAAATCTACTTACAAGCGGTGGCTGAAAAGTAAACCAAGTAAACTATGCTCAACTTGTCTTTACCTCAGTTGTAAACAAAGAATCACTTAAGAAACTTATACAACTGGATCTAACTAGGTCTTACAATACCGAGTGCAGCCGTGCGTTGCTCCTTTCAACCCTGTGTGTAACGTATCAGTTCTTGAATGGCCCTTATATCAGAAGATAAGGACCGTAGAATAGACAAGAACGTGATCAGGTTACCAAGGTTATAGGTTACTTCGATTTCAACCACTAAGGTCTCAATCTCCTACTTGTGCTTCCCAACTCTCAAGAGAAGTCTTTATAGTCGTTAGGTAATTCCCAAGAGGAATTGCTACCTAATAGAGGATGATTATACCAGAACAAGCATTCACCGAAGTGAAAAGAGTTTACGATCAATTCCACAGAGAATCTTCACGTATGCTTGATGCTTGTGGTTTTCGTCCTTAGACACCTCTATTTATTGCACTCAATAAGATAGGTTTCTTAGGAATTAAGCAACTAGTTTCTTGTCCCACAAGTTTAGAAAACCCTAACTTGCAAACCAAGTAAAAAGAGATTTATCTCAACTGGAAATCTTTTAACATTTATCTGCCAAGTGTTTTGTTAGCTCAAAAACACTTCAAGATAGAAATCCAACAGACCAGAGATAATCTTTATCTTATTGACACATTGAGAACCGTTAGATGGACCACAGAAGATATTTCGTGATAACCAAGTGCAACTAAGAGATAAAGGAGACAGAGTTTAACCCGTGTGAAAATCCCAGAGAATATTCACCTTGGGCGGTTCGCAAACCGTCCATCTGAATCACGACCAAATGCATCGAATCTGAGGTTCACGTACTAGTACGCGTACAAATTGATGTTTTGGAACTCATTATAAATTCCGAGTCTCAGTTCACCGTAAGGTTCGGGAACCGTCGTTTTCCAGATTAGGGTTTAACTTGGATCCGCTGGAAGTTCTGGGCTGGGCCAGTACTTAGACGTGTTATACGCCCTCAGCTATAATCCACTGGACTCTTGCTCAAGAGTACTCCTTTAGATTCACCCATATCCAACAAGTGATTTGCAAGCAAACCATTGCAATGGACAAATGGTATCGAATCTATCTCATGCATTCTTGTAAACTTAGTATTCGTGGGAACAAATACCAACATAACTAATGGTCATGTAGACAAGAACACGATCTCAATCGCTATTAGTATCACTACTAAAGTAGCCGACTATTTCGAAAGATAGAGTAAGTAGAATAGAAGAATTTCCATAAATGTCATAACTCCTACTAACCTTTTGTCGATGAAGAATAATTGATGTCTTCTCTGTCTTCACAATCTTCGTCTTCAAGGTCTCTACTACTTAGTCCATATCCCAATTCTGAAATCTAAACTCTAGTAGGCTAAATCAAGAATTGTGTTTTGACACCTAAAACTGACAACCAGCTTGACATACCAACGCTAGTGGGTTTGACCGGACAATGCCCTAACAATCTCCCCCTTTGTCAATTTTAGCGACAAAACCAATTTACATATGGATTCGAAAGATATACAATTAAGTACTAACCAGATGTATCTTGATTTCTTGAATTCTTCAACTTCTCCCTTGAGTCTTGATGTGTTCGTTTAACTCTTGTTGATGAATCCGTAGTCAGCAGCTACAACATATCCAGCTCAAACAACCACAAAGGTACGCTCAAGCTTACATGGGTTAATATGCTAATCCCACATGTTGTTTGTGCTAAAGAGTAAGAATCTGAGCAAACTTTAAAGTCTGTGTATCAAAACTTTTAAAGTGATTCTACTCATTCCTGATATGAAGCTTCTTCTCAGCTTTAATAACTTCCCCTTACTTGATACTTGGGAAAAGCACACCAAGTAAGAACATGATGTTCTCCCCCTATGGTTATGCACCACAAGGACAAGAACCATATGTATTCTCCCCCTATTTGTCACAAAAATATGACAAAGTAGTTCGAGACTAGGGTTTCATAAACCTATGAAATAGGTTAAGCTAAGTACTCGCATACCAAGTTTAAGATGACATAACTAGGAAATCAGAACGATGATCTCTAAGTTGATTCATCTTTGGAGAAATATAGATACACTTTTCTCCTAATATTCCACAACCACGCCCCCCAAAAAGATTTGTTATTAAGCGCAAGTTCAAGTTAATAACTCTCCCCCATGTGGTGTTATTCAATAAAGAACAACTACAAAGCCTAACTTGGACAAACAATTTAATGTATCCAGTATTCCTTTGTTTAAAACAAAAGTCATAGACTTTGTTTGCAACTTGTATATTTAAGAACTCTCAAAACCAAGTTGAGTTAGAGAAACATGAAGGATACATATTCATACTAAGGATTTGACAACCTTTGAAAAAATGAATATTAACTTGATCAATGTTAATGACATACCTCTATGTAATCTCCAACCGGGTCTGTGCCATATTCTTGTGCTTTACCTCACCATATCAATTGAAAGGGCACTTCATGGTGAGGTCGCACAAACACAATCAAGTTGTGTCAGGGTGAACAATTTCTTGTCCACCTTTGGTGGTCAAAACAGGATTTCCTACATTACTGGGTTTTTCACCAGAAGTGTCCTTCGGCTTAGAGTTCTTTGCCTTACCCTTTTTCCTATTTTTCATCAGTAACCCAAGCATCTCATGATGTGATAGCATCATACCAAGCATTTTTTGGTTAAATGACACAATATTTTTCATGAATTTTCTTTGGGTGGCCTCACTAGGGTGATCATTCCCTTTGGCATTTATTGCTCTACCAATATTCTTTGGTATCCACTTTTGAGTGGTCTTAGGAGCAATAGGATCTTTCTTCCCATCTTTCTCAACAAGATTACTTGAGAGAGAATTGGATTGACCATTCTTTTGCAAGTTAGTCGATCTCCAATTGGGAACATCAGATCTAGTCTTCGCATTTACAAAGTGTTCCTTTCTATGACGATTAAGATAGAACTTCGTAGAGCGTTTATAGGAAGAACTCAGTTTATGATGATACTGATTTTTATGCCTAAAGGATGGACGTTCACAACCAGCATGAAGATGATTAGCCTTGTTGTTCGATCTAGATTTGATCTCCAACACACTTGCATCATTACAAATGTTGGCTTTTTCGCTCCTTTTACAGAATCTGCATCTTCTTTCCAAGTGACCTTTATTACCACAATAAAAGCAACCTTTAGTAACAAAAGGAGTGGGATGCTCATTGTTACCTGGATATTGTCGAGCTTGAAAGGCTTTGCTCTTTTTATCCTTAACTTGTGGTAAAGGTATTTCACTTTTGGAATTTGTAATAGCCTTCAGTTGAGAAGTATCTTTAGCCTTGACAAATTTCACATCTTTGTTAATACTTGGAACGTCTATTCCTTTATAGCCCAATCCTCGTGTGTCACGATGATTTTTACTCGCTCCTAACATCAAGGTTAATTTGTCCGAGCTATTGTTGAACTTATTCAAGTTTTCTTTCAAACTCAAGTTCTCGTCTTCCAACCTTTTGATCTTTTCATAAGCATTAACTAGATCATTCTTAGATGAATCACCATTCTTAAGATTATCTAGTTTATCTTGAAGAAGTGTTTCTCGATCACGACCTTCAGAAATTAGCAATTTGAGACTTCTAATTTCTTCGTTGTGATCGGTTGTACCATTAGTATCAAGTTCCTTTTGCAAGGTAACATTTTGACAACGAAGTCTGTCACATTCAACCTTTTTGCAGAACAAGGACCTCTGAGCTTCTGAAAGTTTCAGATAACATTCCTTGATAAGGTTACTCGTAACAGTATCTTCATGGTACACTTCTTCTTCAGAGTCAGAACTTGTGTCCTGACCAGAGTTCCCAGCAGCATATGCTACATTATTTGTCTTACACTCTTGATAGACATTTGACATGTCGATTCTCTTTTGCATCTTTGGTAGGGCATTCAGAGGATTTATGCCCAAAACCAAGACACTTGAAGCACTGAACATTATCATCAACACAATTGAGTGTCTCCAGAGAGGAAGATGATGTATGTCTAGATAAATCCTTTTTCCGTTTTTTAAGACGGTGAGAAGAGTTATCCCAATGCTTTATTTGTGATTCACTAGGTTTAGATGTACTAGTACGGTTCACGAACCGTAGGGCAATACCTATCTATTTTCTCAGGAGATTCCTGACATGTTGTGTGATTAAGGACATAGTAGAGCTTAATTCTTTTTCGAAACGATCATCACACATATCAACCTGGGAAGTGTTGATTTTGTCAGAAGAGGTACTGGGAGGGCTAACGACTTTTAAAGCAATTGATCTATTTTGCTCATGATCAAAGACTTTAAGTTTACTAACAAGGTCACTTCTTGTTATTGTTAAGCCGTGTGCTTCTTGGATGGCATGTTTCTTTGATTCGTACCTTGAGGGTAATGACCTCAGAATTTTACACACAATGTCCCTTTCCGGAATAGCTTTTCCTAAGGTGTGACATGCATTCACTATTTCAGACAATTTGCGGTTAAATTCTTCAAAGGTATCATCCTCAAGCATTCGAAGGTTTTCCCAGTCAGACATAAGGGTTTGAAGCCTTGCATCCTTTTCTGCGGCGTTCCCTTCGAATACGTTCCTTAATCTATTCCAAGCCTCGTGAGAGGTTTGACATGTGGCCACATAATGGAAAAGATCAGGTGTTATTGCATGAATGATGGCATTAAGCCCATCATAGTTTTGCTTGGCGGCGAGAGTTTCCACGTCATCATAAGCCACTATGTCTTTGAGGACAAATACCTCACCATCTAGAATAGTTGGTGGTGTATATCCTCTCTTGACATAAACCCAAGTTTTGAAATCCCGGGCTTGCAAAAAGGATCTCATTGCAGTCTTCCACCATAGGTAATTAGTGCCATCAAACTTTGGTGGTACATTACAAGCTCTTACGCTTTGTTTCATAACTCACAAGCCGCGATAAACACAGACAGTTACGTCTTTATGTGTTCACCGGCTCTGATACCAATTGAAAAAACAGGGGTACCGAAATACAACCAACTTTTCGTTTGGGCTCGTGAGACTTATGGTCAGATCTGGACGATCTAAAAAATCAATATCCAGATCCATTAACCTGAGTTTGGATCTCAAAGGATCAGTCCGACAAGACAAGGTCTTGGTAAATCCAATGGATGGATTGGGGGACAACGATCAGGTTATTTAATAACATACTTCTTG
>JAJJMA010049307.1:1259-11408 GCA_023529015.1 Papaver nudicaule | reverse complement strand
CACAAAATAAAGGCCACGCGTCCCACACGCACTCGACTCGCCATGCTTCCCATGCACATTCATCTCGTCATGGGTCCCATGCACATTCATCTCGCCATGAGTCTCATTCTCATACGACCCGCCGAGTTGAAAAGAGTGGAACCAGCACAACAGAGATCTCAGATTCATCGGCGAAATATGACGAAAGGGGCAGAAGAGTAAATATGCCTGGAAAAGATAGCAAAGACCATAGCAGCTCTAAGCGACGACATAAAGCAGATAAAGAGATGAAGAAGGACCTTCGCCGACTAAAAGATAAAGTGGATGCTTTAAGCGGATCTTCGAGGGAATCGAGATATAGGGTGGCACTTTTAGAGGCACGGAAAACACCTTTTCATGATTGTATTACGTATGGGTACGTGTCTCCCAAATATACCACCCCTAAATTCACCTCCATTTATGATGGAACTGGAGACCCTACACATCATTCAAGAGCTTATAAGCGAGATATGGCAGCCTGGGTAGGATCAGATCCAATAATATGTATGGCATTCCCTGCTACCCTGAAGGATGAAGCCCTAGCCTGGTTTGATGGGTTGGAAGAAGGAAAAATCAAATCCTTTGAGAAGTTAGATTGCAAATTCCTGCATGCTTTTATTCAGAACAACAGAGGTCGGCCCGGCGTGGAAAGATTATTCAATGTCAAGAGGAGGCCCTCAGAGACTTATAAAATTTTTATTCAAAGATGGAGGAAAGCGAGCAGCGAGGTAGGATCTGAGGTGTCAGAAAAGGAGAAGATAAGATCATTTCTTAGTGCCATGGAGACAACGAACCAATTGTACCAGAAGTTATTTTGGGATATGCCAAAGGATCTACAGACCTTGAGGGCGATGCAAGATGAATGGTTAAGTTATGAAGAAATTCGAGAGGAGGAGCTGCGACTGAAAAAGGAAAGAGCAAAACAAATTCACTCGATCAATAGTTTCTCGCCGGAAGATCAGGAAGAAATCAAGAAAGAATGGTTGAAGGAAGAAAAGCGGAAGTTGACGCAGAATCCCTCTTCAGCGATAATAATACCTGAAGCGGAAAGGCAACAACAGCAAGTTACCGCCGAACAACATTGGAATTCACAGAAGCGAGAGAACTATGATGGACGTGACAAGCAAGACAATAGAGGAGGAAACTATGGAAGAGGAGGAAGAGATAATCGGCGAAATAGAAATGGTGAAAGAAGATACAATGGAGATAACAGAAAATTTGGCAGAGGCAACCAGCAACCTTTCCAAGATGCTACTCTACCAAAATTGCGTGTGACCTACACAGATGCGTTCAGCCAAATTGAAAGTTCAAACTGTAGGGATGATATCCGCTACCCTTATAACAGGGGAAACCCAAGGGCTCCGCCGACCAATACCAATTCCTTTTGTCAATTCCATCAGTTTCATGGCCATACAACTGAGAACTGCACCGGCGTACAACAAGAAGTGCATCGGTTCATCCGCTTGGGAAAATTCCAGGAATTTTTAGAGTTGCCACCACCACCTCCTATCATGGTCCAGCCCATTCAAGCCATTCCCGCTCAGGCCCCAAAGGTGTATGAGGTAAAGGTTGAGCGGGATTTGTTGGAATTAGATTGCTTTTCCATTGTACACTCAAAGATCACTAGAGATGAATTTCATGATAACGTTTTATCTCGTGTGCATAAGCGAGATAGAATGGGAAATGAGATTTGTAGTGTCGCCGTCAAGCAAGAGCCTTTGCAGGATTGGATGAAGGCCTGTGTCGGGTTCTCTGCCGAAGAAATTCCTTTAGAGGGAAGAAATCACAACAACCCTTTGGTTCTTACCATTCAGATGGAGCAATTCAGGCTGCCGAAGGTGCTTATTGACCCAGGAAGTTCCGTGGATATCCTCTTTAATACTGCCTTTGAGGCGATGAGGGCAAAAGATGATAAAATACCCTCGCCAACGGTCTCCTCCTATAACATTTATGGGTTTAATGGTATCGCTTCTAAGCCTAAAGGCGAGATTGAATTTAAAGTTAAGATTTGCGATGATTATTTCTTGAAAACTACTCTTTGTATTGTGGATGTTGACTCGCCGTATGCCGCAATTCTGGGAAGACCATGGCTCCACAATTTGAAGGGAGTGCCTTCTACTTATCACCAACGCCTGAGATTCCCTACACCATTCGGAGTCGCCGAATATGTTGGAGATTTAGCAGTGGCTAAGGCGTGTAATTCGGCGGATGTGCAAATTCGAGAAAATCGAAAAGCGAAGATTGCCGAGAAAAAGAAGCTCGGCAAGGAAACAATTAAGGAGCAGGAGATTCTAGACTTCATCGCTAACCCAACCACATATGTGCATTCAACAAACTCGGTAGAAGACTCGGCGAAATCTGGAGATAAGGCCTTATAGCAATTAAAGGAACCATCGCCGATGGGAGAACCAGAACTACATTTTACGGCGGTGGAACCCACAAAGGATGTTAATATCGGCGATGATGAGGATCCAAAGATGGTAAAGATTGGCACTCTGCTAAATGAAGACGAATCGGCAAAGTTGCAAGCACTACTCAAGGAATATGTTGATGTCTTTGCTTGGGGTATGAATGAGATTCCAGGTATTGACCCGGCGATAGCATGTCACAAATTAGATATTGATCCAAAGGTCAGACCCTTCAGGCAAAGGATAAGGAAGTTGGCCCCAGCTTACAAAGAGGCAGTAGAGGCAGAAATCGACAAAATGAAGGCATCTGGTATAATAAGGCCAGGGCAATATCCACAATGGATAGCTAACATGGTGGTAGTACCTAAGAAGAACAAGGGAGTAAGAATTTGCATTGACTTCAGTGATCTTAACAGAGCCTGTCCAAAGAACAGCTTCCCACTACCCAGTATAGACCAAACTGTGGACGCTACATCAGGCCACGAGTTGTTGTCGTTTATGGATGGTTACTCAGGATATAACCAAATACCTCTGGCGGAGGAAGATCATAAGCATACAGCTTTCTTTTCCACTAAGGGGTTATTTTGTTACACTCGAATGCCATTCGGGTTGAAGAATGCTGGCGCTACTTATCAAGAAATGGCACAGAAAATGTTTGAGAAATGGATAGGGAAGACGATGGAGGTATATGTCGACGACATGCTTGTCAAGAGCAAAAAGAAGCAAACTCATGTGGAAGACCTCAGAGAAATATTCAACCATATGCGTGTTACTAAGTTAAAAATCAATCCAGCAAAATGTGTTTTCGGCGTAACTTCAGGAAAGTTCTTGGGATATGTGGTCACCAAGAAGGGAGTGGAAGCTGATCAAGCCAAGGTTAAAGCAATTATAGAGATGCCCTCGCCGGTCACAGTAAAAGATGTTATGCGACTCAACGGGACTTTGGCGTCTCTTAACAGATTCATCTCGAGGTTCTCTGACAAGTGTAAACTATTTTTTCAGACACTAAAGAAAGGAGAAAAGTTCAACTGGACTGATGCACATGAAGCTGCATTTCAGGGCATTAAAAAGTATCTCGCCACTCTCCCAGCAATTCAGCCACCTGAGCATGGCGAAGAACTCAGAGTATATCTCGCCGCGACACCTTTTGCCATAAGTGTCGTACTTGTAAGAACCAAAGGCGGAGAAACACCTATATATTATATCAGTAGAACGTTGCAAGGGGCAGAGAAGAATTATACCAAAATAGAGCAGCTAATTCTGGCTTTGGTTTTCGCATCTCAACGACTACGTCCATATTTTCACGCCCATCCCATTGTGGTCCTCACCAAAACTCCAATAGAATCTATCTTGCACAGCTCTCAGCGAGTGGGACGCATCGCCAAGTGGAATCAACAAATTGAACAGTTCGGCGTCCAGTATGAGATACGTACAGCACAGCGGTCCCAAGTCATTGCAGACTTCCTCGCCGACTTTCCAATTGATGAAGAAGAAGAGATAGAAGAAATCCCATCCTCCTTGGATGAGCGAGAACATGAAGTACCAGACCTATTAAAATGCAGTCCTGATGGATGGGAGGTTTATGTAGATGGTTCATCAAATAAAGAAGGAAATGGAATTGGAATTGTCCTTATCTCGCCAAAAGGAGCAAGGATAGTACACTCGCTAAGGTTAGAATTCCCGGCGACTAACAATGAAGCAGAATATGAAGCAGTCATTCATGCCATGCGAATACTCATTGAAATGAAAATTAGTAATGTCAGATTGACAAGCGATTCTCAGCTGGTGATTCGGCAAATATCTGGACGATACCAGACAGCAGACCCATCTATGCAGAAGTACCTAAAACTTGCTAGGGAGTATGCCCAGAGGATCACAGGTATCAAGTTTCGCCACATCTGCAGAAAAGATAACAGGCACGCCGATGCATTGGCGTTTATCTCATCAATGATGACAAACCCAGATGTTCCTTCAATAGCTATTGAGAGAGTGATGCAGCCATCGGTTGCAACGCAAAGACAAAGAGAAGTGTTAGCAACAAACATTGAAGAGTCAGCAGAGACAGATTGGAGATCGCCGATACAGTATTACTTGGATCGTTTAACCTTACCAGGAAATCAAATTTTAGCTCATCAGGTCATCAGTCGTTCGGCGAACTATGAACTCCGAGATGGAATCCTATATCGCCGGTCATTTTCAGGACCATTGCTGCGCTGTGTATCTAGAGAGGAAGGCAATAGGTTACTGAAAGAAATTCATGAAGGAGACTGCGGAAATCATGGTGGCCAAAGAGCTCTGGCCTTGAAGGTCAGAATGCAGGGGTACTACTGGCCTTGGATGAATAAAGACGCAAAGGAATATGTTCAGCGATGCAAACCATGCCAGCTGTATGGAAGAAGAATTAAGGCGCCGGCAACATCTCTAAATTCAGTGCTCAGCCCTTGGCCTTTCGCCAAGTGGGGCATTGATATTATTGGACCACTAACTACAGGTTCCGGACAACGGAAATACATTATTGTGGCGACAGATTATTTCACCAAGTGGTGTGAAGCTAAAGCTATCAGGAAGAAAACAGGACAAGAAGTATTCACATTCATCTGGGAAAACATATTCTGTAGATTTGGTGTACCGACGGAAATATGTACCGATAATGGAAAGGAGTTGGTCGGCGACAACATAAGAAAGCTACTCGCTCACTACAGCGTCAAACTGGGAAAATCAACTCCCTTATACCCTCAGAGTAACGGCCAGGCAGAAGCCACCAATAAGACTATTGGAATGGGACTGAAGAAAAGACTAGAGAAGCACAAAAAGGCATGGTGTGAACATTTGCACAATGTCTTGTGGTCATATAGAACTACGGTTCGAGAAGCAACTGGAGCATCTCCTTTCTTACTTACTTTCGATGCTGAGGCAGTACTCCCATCTGAAGTAATTCTGCCCACTACAAAGCATGAGGCATGGGAAAAGAATCTGAATACAGATCTGATCCTGGCCAAGCTGGATGACTTAGAAGAGCAGCGGCTGATCGCCCTTACACACATGGAGAATTACCACCGCCGATTATCAAGAGAATATAATAAGCGAGTGATTCCAAGAGAGTATTCGCCCGGCGAGCTGGTGCTTCGAGAAGTCCCTCCGTCTCAGCGAGAAGGATGCAGGAAACTGGAACCTGTATGGGATGGCCCTTATGTAGTCAAAAGAGTGGCTGGGCCAGGAGCGTATATACTGATTGATGAGCATGGCGTGCAACTTGAACATCCTTGGAACGCCAGGTTCCTGAAGAAGTATTATCCTTGAGGGATACAATGTAAGATCCGAAGTCTTGGGCGGGCATAATACCCAAGAAGTCTTATTAGCTCATGTAAAACAACAACGAATAAGATCCGGGGACGTAGGTTTGCTATCATGCGCCGAACCCCGTTAACAAATTATTGTGTCACTTGCATTTTTCATTCACCGGGTAATCTTTCTACGGTGATGGCTAAAACTCCAAAGCTCCAAAAGCATAATGACTGAGGCAAAAGCATTCAGTCACAGGCTATAAAACCGCATGCAGGGGCACAAAAGCCCAATAATCATAAGGCAATAAAGCCATGCAAAAACCCTGATCAGGTACTAAGGCCAAGTGCCATCTTTGAAGGCATAATGCCCAAATTAATAAATCAATTAAGAGCCAAGATCTCTTATACAGGAGCTTATGTCCATTGAGTGAATGCACCTAATCGTAACAGTTAGTCCAACCCAGGCTTAGTGTAAGACCAGTCGTGTTACTTGTTGATCTGTAAGTGTTTGTAAGGAAATAAGGATCCCTTTGCTGTAGCATCACATCGGCGGGGCCGCTGGTGTGTTAATCCGTCTACGCCGTAGCATCACCTCTGGCGAAAGCTGTTGTGTATTAAATTCTATGAGGGCAACCCATTCTACTTATATTAGATCGCTGACGGGCACAAGTAATGGATACGGCTGGGGTCTACCCTGTTGCTCTGAGAAATTGTTAGGTCAATTATTAAGAAATTGTTGGCTGTACGGGGCCAGGGCTTCACTCAATGGCAAGTTAGGACTTTAAAGGCAATAAAGGAGCAAATATGGCAAAGGAAAATCGCATGTGGAAAGCAAATGTCAACAGACATAAAGATAACATTCACCAAAACAAGCATTCACAAAAATAACATCCCAAGAGGAAATGGTTCATTACAAGGAAGCAAAAACGATAAGAGAAACACAAAAGATTAAGAGGGTAAACCATTTACCCCCTCCCAACATTCAAAAGAGGCAACGAACAGAATATTTCAACACCTAGGGTCTGGAAAAGGACTTTTTGGAGTAGAAGGCCTATCTTCTTCAACGTCGCTGATGTAATCCTCGAAAGCATCCTCAGCTCTAGTACCTTCAGAATTGTGATCCTCGGCGATAACCCTTTCCGCGTTTGGCTTGTTGATCGATTGGCTGACGTCGGCGATACTTGTTCCTATGCTTTGCTCGGCGGAAGGTTGGCTAGCAGAGAGAGTCACCTCACCAGAATTGGGCTCGCCAAGTTGTTCACCTTCTACATTTCCTGTACCAATATCTAGAGGCTGATTTTGCACCTTAAGATTTTCGTCGTCAATTTCTTCCTCTGAACCTTCTTCCTCGGATTCTTCTTCTAGAGGGTTTTTTTCTTCTTGTTCTTCTTCATCTACTTCTTCCCATAACACTTCCTTTCTTTTGGTGCTTGCCTTCTCTTTCAATTGCATAGCGAGCTGCTCAGGAGTAGGTCATTGATAAGCCAAAGGGATTTCCACTCCATGTTGAGGCAAGAACTTGTAAGCAAAATCTTGAGCGCCGATAAAGGCAGCACTCACAACATCATCCTTATGACGCTTCTCCCAGTACTGAACATCATCCTTGGCCTCGGCGACCTCAATCTGAAGGCCATCTCGGGCACTCTCTAGCTCTTGAATCTTGCCAGCACAAGAGACATGGTCAAGAAGTTGCTTGTTCAGATCCGCAAGCTTGCCGGCACAAGAGTCATGTTCTTTAAGTCTTTCAGACAACTCTTTTATCTTGTCAGGACAAGACTTGTGCTCCTTGAGCTCATCAGAAAGTTCTTGGACCTTCATCTCAAGCTCATGACAACCACTAGCAATCTCCTTCTGATGATCCAATTCATTCCTTAGCTTCTGGATTGTAGCTGAGGCAAAAGAAGAAAGAAACATGGTAAAGAAGGTGGAAAACAAACACAAGTATGATAAGTTATGGATAAACCCTATAAAAGCTACCTTCCAGGTTGTGGACATGTCCACGCATACCCTCTTGTGCTTCCCTAAACTGAGTCATATGAAACTCAAAATTTTCATTGGCACACGGACCTAACATCGTTCTATTTGGCGTTGTTGGGTAGAACATTGCTTGTATAAATCAATCGTCAAAGCTTCACGCCTCTCCGCCATATCTTTCCAGCGTTGAATTTGAAACTCGGCGGTCTCTTTCTCAGTGCTCAAGCTAATAATTTGAGAAGCCAGCTTATCAACTCTGGACTTCTCCTCTTTCCAGAGGAAGGAAGCTCGTTTATGGCTTGTCTCGGCCTCTGTCCTGGCAGCAAGAGCTAGTTCCTCTCGGCGAAGTGCATCATCACGTTGGCTAGTCATTTGGCCTAATTCCGATCGAGCAGCTTGATAAGTATCACAGAGGTTTCTTATAATATCAACATCTTGATCCAACTCTCGACGACACCATTTAAGGTCCTTGAGGAAAGTGAATAATTGACTACACTGCTTAAAGTTGCTATTACTAAGTCTCTCGATTTCGGATTCAGCTCGCCTAAGCCTATCGTCATCGGAGGAATGGCAACCTTGGAAGGCAGGAAATCTAAGGGTCGGCGACAAGAGCAAGATGGAGAGAAGAATAACATAACAGAAAGAGGCCTGAAGAAAACTTACTTTGTTGAGTTGTAACTGTCAGACTCCGCTCTCGGGCATCCTTCTTCAACCTTTCGACTTCTTGGCCGCGCACCAAAGCATCATGTGCCAGTTGACTGTTCTGATTCTTGAGATTAATGATCTCGCGGCTAAGACTCTCATTGGCTGAGGCAACACTCAAGCAGTGGTGAAAGTGCTGAAATTATAAAGAATAAACATAAGTATCCAACAACGACAGAGCGGGAAGAGATGAAGTGCCTCAGAAAGATTCTCACCATATTGAAAAGATTGAAGTGCTCCTGATAGGGGATGACAGCGGCAGCATTATGGAAATTTGGATGATGAACAAACCCAGGACGACTGTATTGTGCCATTGTCTCAAAGTACTCTTGGTCTGTGCAGTAATCCGCCACACTGAGCTTGTCAAAAGCTTCGGCGAGCATGTTAGGGGCAGTTACCAGCAAGCTTCCAGGGCCACTAATAGTTTGAGGAGTAAGAGGATGCCGAGGCAACCTGTCAAGAACGACCAAGCCGGCGAGATGTGGCTCAAGCGCCGAGGCAGCAGAAACATGAGGAACAGAAGGTATCTTGGAATTCTTTGAAGAAGAAGAGGGCTTGGAAGTATCTTGACCATCAGATATGTTAAGCATGTCCAGATCCACCTCAAGATGATCATCTCCCCTGTAGTGTATCTCAGGGTCTTGATTCATGTCTTCAATATCTCCAGTAAGGGGAAGATTGGTAGAACCATCTTTAGCAGACTGATCAATGGGCATATCAGAACTCTCCTGTAAAGGTTGATCGGCGAGTGTGACAGAATTATCCTGGATGTTTTTGTCGGCGACTGTTTTAGGATTTCCCTCGCCAGAGGCAGTCTCCTTAACTGATTGAGAAGAAGTTGATGGAGGAGGAAGATTCTTTGAGGCAAGTTGGCGAAGTTCTTCAGCTATCTCGGCGGGAGATGGCCTGGATTTCTTTGGACGCTGCAAAATTGAATATCACCAAAGACACATCTATCAGCTCTAGAAACAAGCAGAGGCAAATATAGATATATATTTTAAAAATATATTTGCATATATTTTTAAAATAAGTTAAGTTAAAATGCTTGTTCCTAGACCTTCAGTTGGATCTTTGATAGTTCTGCCAAGAATAGATATATATATTTACCTGAGAAGGGTCGGCGGTATCCTCTCGCCCTCTTTTTGTTCCAGCAATTGCATCAGCCGGGAGCTTGACATAGTCCCTATCTTTCACTCTAAGAAACTTGCCATTCTCATCCTTCTGGTACTTGTCAGCATCAGGCCAGACTACATTCCAAAAGGTATGCTCGGCGAGGTGGGCATGCTCAGGCAAAAAAGCCTCTCGGATTTTGGTTTTGTCATCATCCTCCCAACCTAGTAACCAGGGCCCGTCGATGAGACAGGAAAGATTGGAGAAATCGCCCTCAGAGCTGTGACGAACAGTTGGCTTTTCTTCTGTGCTTGTAAACTCGACATCGGCGAGTAACAGATCGGCAGAAGGATAATTCCTTTTGGGAGTAAATCGAACAGCCCAAGGATCGGTTTTCCTAGTACAAGAAGCCACAGAATATTGCTCAAGGAACTTCTTCACGGTAAATTCCTCAGGTTTATGAGCATCCAGCTTGGCGAGCAAAGGGTAGTCAGTCTGACCATCTCGGCGTTTGCTCCACTCAGTCATTACTCGGATAGCATTCCCGGTTAGCTAAAAAGGACTTCTATTAATCGCCGCAAGAAGGTCGACGATGAAAGTATTATTCGGGTTGTAAAGAGGAAATGTTAACCCAGACTTCAGCTGACCAAAGG
>JAJJMA010049294.1:0-33831 GCA_023529015.1 Papaver nudicaule | reverse complement strand
ATTTTCCGCTGAGGAAATTCCTCCAGAAGGAAGAAATCACAACAACCCTTTGGTTCTTACCATTCAGATGGAGGGATTCAGGTTGCCCAAGGTGCTTATTGATCCAGGCAGTTCAGTGGACATCCTCTTTAACACTGCCTTTGAGGCGATAAGGGCTAAGGATGATAAAATACCCTCGCCGACAGTTTCTTCTTATAACATATATGGGTTTAACGGTATCGCTTCTAAGCCTAAGGGCGAGATTGAATTTAAAGTTAAGATTTGTGATGAGTATTTCTTGAAAACTACTCTTTGTATTGTGGATGTCGACTCGCCGTATGCTGCGATCCTGGGGAGACCATGGCTCCACAGTCTGAAGGGAGTGCCTTCTACCTATCATCAGCGTTTGAGATTTCCCACACCATTCGGAGTGGCTGAGTATGTAGGAGATTTAGCAGTGGCCAAGGCGTGCAATTCAGCGGATGTGCAAATGCGAGAAAATCGAAAAGTGAAGATTGCAGAGAAAAAGAAGCTCGACAAGGAAGCGATTAAGGAGCAAGAAATTCTGGATTTCATCGCCAACCCAACCACATATGTGCATTCAACAAATTCAGTAGAAGACTCGGCGAAGTCTGGAGATAAGACCTTATAGCAATTAAAGGAACCATCGCCGATGGGAGAACCGGAACTACATTTTACGGCGGTGGAACCCACAAAGGATGTTAATATCGGCGATGATCAGGATCCAAAGATGGTAAAGATTGGCACTCTGCTAAATGAAGTCGAATCTGCGAAGTTGCAAGCACTACTCAGGGAGTATGTTGATGTCTTTGCTTGGGGCATGAACGAGATGCCAGGTATTGACCCGGCGATAGCATGTCACAAACTAGATATTGATCCAAAGATCAGGCCGTTTAGGCAAAGGATAAGGAAGTTGGCCCCAGCATACAAAGAAGCGGTAGAGGCAGAGCTCGACAAAATGAGGGCATCTGGTGTAATCAGGCCGGTGCAATATCCACAATGGATAACTAACATGGTGGTAGTACCAAAAAAGAACAAAGGGGTGAGAATCTGCATCGACTTTAGTGACCTTAACAGAGCTTGTCCTAAGAATAGTTTCCCGCTGCCAAGTATAGATCAAACTGTGGACGCTACATCGGGGCACGAGTTGCTATCCTTTATGGATGGTTATTCAGGATATAACCAAATACCTCTAGCGGAAGAAGATCAGAAGCATACAGCTTTCTTTTCTACTAAGGGGCTATTTTGTTACACCCGAATGCCTTTCGGGCTGAAGAATGCCGGCGCTACTTATCAAGAGATGGCACAGAAAATGTTTGAGAAGTGGATAGGAAAGACGATGGAAGTATACGTTGATGACATGCTTGTCAAGAGCAAAAAGAAGCAAACTCATGTGGAAGACCTCAGAGAAATATTCAATCATATGCGTATTACCAAGCTAAAGATTAACCCGTCGAAGTGTGTATTTGGTGTAACTTCAGGAAAATTTTTGGGGTATGTTGTCACCAAGAAGGGAGTAGAAGCTGATCAAGCCAAGATAAAAGCGATCATAGAGATGCCCTCGCCGGTAACCGTAAAAGATGTTATGCGACTCAATGGAACTTTGGCGTCTCTCAACAGATTCATCTCCAGATTCTCCGACAAGTGCAAACTATTTTTCCAGACATTGAAGAAAGGGGAAAAGTTCAATTGGACTGAAGCGCATGAAGAGGCATTCCAAGGAATTAAAAAGTATCTCGCCACTCTCCCAGCAATTCAGCCACCTGAGCATGGCGAAGAACTGAGAGTATATCTCGCCGCTACATCATTCGCTATCAGCGCAGTGCTCGTAAGAACCAAGGGCGGGGAAACGCCTATATATTATATCAGCAGAACATTGCAAGGGGCGGAGAAGAATTACACTAAAATAGAGCAGTTGATACTGGCGTTGGTTTTTGCATCGCAGCGGTTGCGTCCATATTTTCATGCTCATCCCATAGTGGTTCTCACTAAAACTCCAATAGAATCTATCTTGCACAGCTCTCAACGAGTGGGACGCATCGCCAAATGGAATCAACAAATTGAGCAGTTCGGCGTCCAGTATGAAATACGCACAGCTCAGCGGTCCCAAGTCATTGCAGACTTTCTCGCCGATTTCCCAATTGATGAAGAAGAAGAGATAGAAGAAATCCCTTCCTCCTTGGATGAGCAAGAGCATGAAGTACCAGATTTGTTGAAGTGCAGGCCTGATGGATGGGAGGTTTATGTAGATGGTTCGTCAAATAGAGAAGGAAAAGGAATTGGAATTGTTCTTATCTCGCCAAAGGGAGCAAAGATAGTGCACTCGCTAAGACTAGAATTCCCGGCGACTAATAATGAGGCAGAATACGAAGCAGTCATCCACGCAATGCGAATACTCATCGAAATGAAAGTTAGCAATGTTAGATTGACAAGTGATTCTCAGCTAGTGATTCGACAAATATGTGGACGATATCAGACAACAGACCCATCTATGCAGAAGTACCTAAAACTTGCTAGGGAGTATGCCCAGAGGATCGTAGGTATCAAGTTTCGCCACATCTGCAGGAAAGATAACAGGCACGCCGATGCACTGGCCTTTATTTCTTCAATGATGACAGACCCAGATGTTCCTTCAATAGCAATTGAAAGAGTAATGCAACCCTCGGTAGCAGCGCCGAGGCAAAGAGAAGTATTAACAACAAGCGCAGAAGAGTCGGCGGAAACAGATTGGAGATCACCAATACGATATTACTTGGACCGCCTAACCCTTCCAGGGAATCAAATTTTAGCTCATCAGGTCATCAGTCGCTCGGCAAATTATGAACTTCGAGATGGAATACTATATCGCCGGTCATTCTCCGGACCTCTTCTGCGATGTGTAACAAGGGAAGAAGGCAAAGAATTATTAAAGGAAATCCATGAAGGAGACTGCGGGAATCACAGCGGGCAAAGAGCTTTAGCTTTGAAGGTTAGAATGCAGGGATACTACTGGCCTTGGATGAATAAAGATGCAAAAGAATATGTTCAGCGATGCAAACCATGCCAGCTGTATGGGCGAAGAATTAAAGCGCCAGCCACATCTCTAAATTCAGTGCTCAGCCCTTGGCCTTTCGCCAAGTGGGGCATTGATATTATTGGACCACTAACAACAGGTTCCGGACAGCGGAAATACATAACTGTGGCAACAGATTATTTTACCAAGTGGTGCGAAGCTAAAGCTATCAGAAAGAAAACAGGACAGGAAGTCTTCACGTTCATTTGGGAAAACATATTCTGCAGATTTGGTGTGCCGGCGGAGATATGTACATATAATGGAAAGGAGTTAGTCGGCGACAACATAAGAAAGTTACTCGCCCATTACAGCGTCAAACTGGGAAAATCAACTCCCTTATACCCTCAGAGTAATGGCCAAGCAGAAGCCACCAATAAAACTATTGGAATGGGACTGAAGAAAAGATTGGAGAAACATAAAAAGGCGTGGTGTGAGCATTTGCACAACGTCTTGTGGTCATATAGAACTACGGTCCGAGAAGCAACTGGAGCATCTCCCTTTTTACTCACTTTCGGCGCTGAGGCAGTACTTCCATCTGAAGTAATCCTGCCCACTACAAAGCATGAGGCGTGGGAAAAGAATCTGAATACAGATCTAATCCTAGCTAAGCTGGACGACTTAGAAGAGCAGCGGCTGATCGCCCTCACACACATGGAGAATTACCATCGGCGGCTGTCAAGAGAATACAACAAGCGGGTGATCCCAAGAGAATACCTACCCGGCGAGTTGGTACTTCGAGAAGTTCCCCCTTCTCAGCGAGAAGGATGCAGGAAATTGGAGCCTGTATGGGATGGCCCTTATGTGGTCAAAAGAGTGGCTGGGCCAGGAGCATATATACTGATTGATGAGCATGGCGTACAACTAGAGCATCCGTGGAACGCCAGGTTCCTTAAGAAGTACTATCCTTGAGGGAAATAATGTAAAATCCGAAGTCTTGGGCGGGCACAATACCCAAGAAATCTTATTAACTGATGTAACACAACAACGAATAAGATCCGGGGACGTAGGTTTGCTATCATGCGCCGAACCCCGTTAACAAATTTTTGTGTCACTTGTATTTTCCATTCACTGGGTAGTCTAACTACATTGATGACCAAAGTTTCAAAGCTCAAAGAGCATAATAGCTGAGGCAAAACACTCAGCAATAGGCTACAAAAGCCACTCGCAGAGGCACAAATGCCCAAGGCAAAAAGCCATACAAAAACCCTGATCAGGTACTAAAAGGCCATGTGCCATCTTTGAAGGCATAATGCCCAAACCAATAAAATTGACTAAGAGCCAAGATCTCTTATGAAGAAAGCTTGCTTGCATTGAGTGAACGCACCTACTTGTAAGAGTTAGTCCGACCCAGGCTTAGTTGTAAGACCAGTCGTGTTACTTGTTGATCTGTAAGTGTTTGTAAGGAAATAAGGATCCCTTTCGCTGTAGCATCACATCGGCGATTCCGCGATGTGTTAATCCGTCTACGCCATAGCATCACCTCTGGCGGAAGCTATAGTGTATTAAAGTCTATGAGGGCAACCCATTCTACTTATATTAGATCGCCGACGGGCACAAGTGATGGTTACGGCTGGAGTCTAAACCTGTCGCTCCGAGAAACTGTTAGTCAGTTGTTGAAATTGTTGGCTGTACAAGACCAGGCCGTCACTCAATGTCAAGTTAAGTCTTTAAAGACAAATCGAAGCAAGCATAATAGAAGATAGCGTAAAGGCAACATTTAAAGGAAAGAATATCTATTACCAAAGCTAAGGGTAATATCCTTACAAGGCAGCAATAAAATGAAAAGAGGCAAAGTACCCGCCTTAACAAGACACAAAATAAAAGGAGATTGTTCATTACAAAGAAGTTGCCAGAGGCACAAAGTTAAAGTAAAGTCGCCAGTTCCCTTGCAGGCTTAAGGAGCGGTTTTGTTCTCGTCGTCCTGTCCCTGCACCTTTTCCTCCTCCACTACCTCTTCTTCTTCCTCCGCCTCTTCTTCTTCCTCTCCTTCTTCCTCATGGACCGCTTCTTCTTCTTCTTCTTCGCCACTAGACCCGGACCCCTCGCAATCCACAACCTCATTCACAGCGGAAGTTTCAGGAGCGAAAGCATACTCCGCAGGAACCTTAAGCCCCATCTCTGGAAATTTCTTGTTAACAAATTCTTGAACGGCGATAAAGTCCAGCAGGAGTAATTGCTCCTTATGCTTAACATCCTTAGCTTTGAGGTCCTTCTGAGCTCTACTCAAGTCAGCTTGGAGTCCACTCTGGATATCGCCCAAGTACTTCACCTTACTCTCGAGACCTTCAATGGAGGTTTGGCATTTCTTGTGGTCTTGGAGCTGAAGGTTCAGTTCGGCGATTTGGTCGGGACATTGGCGGTGCGCTTCCACAGCCTCCTTCAGTCTTTCTTCACAACCATTATGATGAGTAAGCTTCCCAGCCAAGTTGGAGATGGTTTCAGTGCAGAGCTTGTGGTCCTCAACAATCTTTTGCTGCTTCTTCAGCTCTTCTTCTAAATGTTTGACTCGCCCTGAAAATAAGATATGGGAGTTAGAAACTGAGGCAATATGAAGAACCTAGCGGAAAAACATCCTAGAAATCTACCTTCTAGCTCGCTCACGTGCCTACAAGCACCAGTTTGGGCTTCTACAAGGAGTTGTAGATGGGATTCAAACTTAGCATTTACGGAAGAGCCGGATACTGTGGCCACTTGCCGCAGTTGGGCTTTTAATTGATTATCAAGTTCTCTGGCACGATCGACGTGAATCTTACAGAAATCTTTCCATCTCTGTGTTTCTTGTTCGGCGAAATCTCTTTCGGAAATGGCAGTGTTCAGGCGAGAGGCAAGCTTATCAGCTCTCGCCTTCTCATCCAAACGTAAGGAGCTTGCCCTCATATGGTCCACGATGGCGGCTTCTTTGCGCTTGTTATTAAGTTCAGCTAGTCGGCGGGCATTATCTCGCTCGCTCTCCATCCACTTTAAGTCGGCTTGGGAAACTTTCAGAAGATTATCAAGGTTAACATTTAATTCGTTGACATAATTTAACTCTCGGCGGTACCACTCAATAGTCTTAGCCTGGCCGTACAACCTATCGCACTTCTTAGCATTAGCCTTCGCCAAGTTATCTATCTCGGTTTCAGCTCGCTTCAGTTGTGTGTCAGAATGCTGACGACAACCTTGGAAGGGGCAAGATCTAAGGGTTTCGGCGAAAGACTAGAAGGAAAAGAGAATTCAGTTTATAAATCTAAGGAGGAAAATACCTTGAAGTTCCCCACGCTCAGTGGACTCCTTGAGGTTAGCATGGAGCAATTTCGCTGCTTCTACTTCTTTCGCTTTCAGCTGGCGTTCGAGGTTCTCGTTCTCACAAGTCAGGAAATTCACCATATCGACTTGAACGTCGAAAGTATCGATCAGACTCAGACAGTGTTGAAATCCCTGAGGCAGAAGTGAAAGAAGAGGTCAGTAAATCTAGTTATTATAGCTAGACAATAAGAATACATTGGAGTGAGTAGTTACCGCGGCAGCCATAAAAAAATGTTCTTGGGAGGTCAATCCTTGGGCCACAGAGGCTAAGTTTGAAGAATGGGCAAGGCCAGTTGTAGCATACTTTAACATGGCTGCATAGTAGCGAGCAGCAGGACTATTCTCCTCTTCTTCCAAGGAAAGTAAATGAGAGAAAGAGTCGGCAAGTCTATTGACTATCATGCCGGTATCACTCCTTCTTGGGAGTCTAGAATCCCTATCTCCAAAAGGCATTTCATGAAGATTGGTAAGGGCGAAAGGAAAATTAGAGCTTCCGGAAGGACGAGTGAAAACGCCCCCTGCGGGAGGTATGAAAGCATTGCCGCCAGATATGGCGGGAGGAATAATAGGTTCTTCCCCGGAAGGAATTTTTGGAGTCTCTTTTGCAGGTTCGGCTTCAGTCATCACTGTATCGCCGCTCTTCTCTTCGGGAATAGTCACCAGGACTTGGTTAATAGGGGTCTTATCCCTTGGATTGATGGGAGGCTTTTCTGAAGAAGGAGTATTGGAACCAGAAGTTGATCGTCGAGTTCGAGGTAGGCTTGGCTGAGGCAGTACTGTACCGGAAGGCTGAGGCACAGTACCTCCAGTGTTAGTGGAGGCATCGCCTTGAGAATTCTCGGCGGCAGCAGCATCTAGCTTGATCTTTTTCAAGGTTTGGCGGAGTTCTTCCCGAGGAGTCAGAGTGGGAGTACTCTGCAAATAAGCGGCACACTTATCAGACCTTGAAACAAGCAGAGGCAAATATAGATATATATTTTTAAAATATATGTGATATATTTTAAAAATTAGAACTCAGTATGCTTGTTTCTAGATCTTCAACTCTGGCTTTTTTGAAGCCCGACGAGAGGAATATAGATATATATTCATTAAAGTAAATATTACCTGGGAAGAAGACTTCCTTTTGGTAGACTTCTTGGACTGTATCAGCCAATGGCCCTGAGAATCTACTTGTATTTTGCCATCGGCACCCAGATATTGTTTCTCTTCCGCCCAATCCAAATGGGTAAAGTCATGATCCTTGAAGCGCTTGTGTTCTTCTTCAAAATCTAATCGCTTGATCAATTTTTCTGCATCAAGCCATCCTAGCAACCAGGGACCCTCAAGTAAGCAGGGTAGGTTGGTCCAGCCAGTCTCGGAACTCTTCCTCGCCGTAACAGTCTTGTTTGTAACTTCCTTGGCGTCTACAGCACCAAGCATGACCTCCTCTGGAGCCTTTGATAGTCTCTTCTTAGTAACAAAGCGATAAGCCCAAGGCTCACCTTTCACCGAGGAAGGAAGAATATCATATTGCTTAAGGAAATTCTCAACAGTATACGCTTCTGGAGGAAATTTACCCTTTTCAAATAGATCTGGATAATTGGTTTTGTTGCTACGGCGAAGCTTCCACTCCACCAGAATACGGATTGCATTCGCCGTAAGTTGAAAAGGACTTTTCTTTATCGCCAGAAAGAGATCACACATAAAAGTATCGGCGGGATCATACAAAGGAAATAAATCCGCCTTTCCAGCCTTGAGTGTACCATAAGCAGTTATGGCACCTTCACCATGTTGTTCCGTCGTACGAAGATCTTCCAGTGTAGTAGGGGTGGTAGCCTTGGTTACCTTTTTTTAAGGGCGTCAAAGTTAAAGGAGCGATGAATATTTTATCATGGGCACAATACTCCGCCCATTTCCTCCAGGAAGGGCGAGCAGGAACTTTGGTAGCAGCAGGAGAAGAAGGGGATTCAACTTCAGTGATCGGCGAGTTGGAAATCTGAGTAGCAGGAGTTGTAGAACTGGAAGAAGCTTGAGTTGTAGAAGCCATGAATGCTGGAAAATTACCAAAGTAAGGATTCAGGTGAAGTTTACGGTGTATCGGAAAAGGGAAAGTTACCGGAAAAGATGAACAAACCCGGTAGGACAATGGAGAAAGGGGGTTGAAATACTGATTTCACACAATAAAAGGGAGAAAGGTGAAGGCAAAGTGATGGTGAGACGTTTGATGAAGGAATTTGTGAAGGAACCAGGAATCAGTAGCAGCAGCAGAAAAGGGATTAGGGTTTTTGAGAAGCTCTGAAACTTTACTCGAGTGAAGAAGAAGAAGGTAAAGAGGTTAAGGCAAATTTTTTTAGTATTTATAGGACAAGGAGGAGTAACTGGCGCCCGGCGGTTACCAATCGTGGGGAAGTAGCGGAGATCACGGGCATCAACGGTTACAAGTCATAAAGTGAAGAAGGCTGCATGAAGGACACGTGGTGTAACGGAAGCTGAGAGAAGGGCAGGTGGCGCAGTAAAGACTTAGTGGAGAACGTGGTATGGCATTTTCGGCGAGAAGAATTTCACCTCCGGCGATCAAAGATCTTGGAGATGAAAGAGGCAAAATGTAAGGGTAGAAAATGCCTTCGCATAATAATAGCATCCTAAGGGCTAAGATGTATCATAAGGGCTCTCATGAGAAGTATGGAATCAGCAATAAAAGCTGTGGGCGAAGCATATGACACCAGTGCCTAGCGGCGAGATGAAATGTCATCAGCGAAGTAAGATCAGTGTGGCGTGGGAAGGTGATAAGTAGGTGAGAAGTAGTTGCGCATTCAATACTCGTCAGAACGGATAGATTGTCAGGGTTGACTTGTTGACTCAGTGGGAACCTCGTCAGCAATCCTTATCCTCAAGAAGAACCACTCGCTGAGAGTAATTCTACCTCGGCGAGATACTTTATCAGCGAATGAAGACAAATCAATGTCAGAACGTAATCTGTCTGTATTAGCTGTATAGCACTATTGTAATCCCCTATAAATAGCGAGAGACACCTCTGAGAAAGGGGTTGGACACATTTTGGATTGGTCTAGAGAGAGGAAAAGTATTCTACTTGCTCTCCATAGGCGCCCAAGGCCGAAATTAGGGTTCTTATTGTGAGAAAACACTTAGAAGATTAGCAAGGTAATTAAGAGTTGTAATCATGCTTATAATAGTGGAACCCTTGGATGTAGTCCTGTCTTAGGGCGAACCAAGTAAATCACTTGTCAAGTATCTCTAACCTTACTCTCTTTCTATTTCTTATGCTATATGCTAGATGAATGCTTAGGTATGATTGTGTGTATGTTTGTGTATGTTATTTGGGTGTACTGTGTAAGATCTAACCCATGGGATTTTACACAGTTACAAGTAGTCGACTATATTTTGAAAGAATAGATGAAGTAGAAATAGAAGAATATCCATAAAGTCATAACTCCTACTAACCTTTTGTCGATGAAGAATAATTGATGTCTTCTTTGTCTTCACTGTCTTCATCTTCAAGGTCTCTACTACTTTGTCTATATCCCAATTCCGAAATCTAAACTCTAGTAGGCTAAATCAAGAATTGAGTTTTGACACCTAAAACTGACAACTAGCTTGACATACCAACGCTAGTGGGTTTGACCGGACAATGCCCTAACACTCTGTGCCCTTGACTACTTCTTCCTTATCTCTAGACCAGTGGTAACTCCTGTCTTTCATGGTTACTGACTTCTCTTTTCTTCAGTCCATGCAGGAGAGCGGCGAGTTCATGCGTGACGAGACGGTGGTAACCGGTGGTGTCAACTGTTCCAAAGTAGCTTCTCCCGTTATTGTAGACGTGCCCGTGGACGAAAGTGTTGGCGAAGAAGCTGTAGAGGATGGTGATACTGAGGAGATTGATAACTCTGACTCCGAAGATACTGCTGATGCCGAGATAAGAGCTAGGGAGGCTAGGCTGAACGCGTTTTATCTGACTCGAGGTGTCGCGTTTCCCCTTTTGAGTAGAGTTAGATCCTACCAGGTGGCTATAGGCGGTTTTATCGTCTCCCGAGAGTACGAGGACATGTATACACGTATCTGGAAGGAGTTTGGGCACATTGCTAGGGAGGATGCAAACCGTGCCGTGGCATAAGGATTCGTCGGAGTTCTGTTGGAGTGGATTGCCGAGATGCGGGAGAATTCTATGTGCGGGGTCGAATCAGAGACGTTGCAGGATTGGGAAGACGCTATAGCGGCTGCTGAGTCTGAGTCTTTTAATGTATCTTGGCTCCGGGAGAGGTTTGAGAAGCAGAAGCAGGCTAAGGTTCAGGCTGATAGTATTACAGATGATGTTCTCGCCGCAAAGGAGAGGGAGGTTGCTGAGTTGAAGTCTAGGTTTGTGAAGGAGCAGGACGTGCTTTTCAACATGAGAGACTCTTGTGAAGGGGCTAAGGCTATTGTGTTATCTGGTATTTTTCTGAGTATCTTGGTCTTGTTTCTTGACTCATGGTTTAGGAATATTTTTTATTATTATTATTACTACTCGAAAGACAATGATATAATGAGTCTCGTGTCTTGACTACGTACAATGGTTTTATGCTTCTTATAACTAAGGGTTTAATTGAGATATGCTTCAACCCGTATTTTCTTGATTACTATTGTATCCTTGCATCCGTCTTTGAGCGAAACCAGTTTGTAGTACCCGTTCAGCGCGGACCTGATAACCATGTAGGGTCCTTCGGGCTATCCCCCTCCTTGTCTGACGGTCTTCATCACTAATTCTCCAACTTTGTAGTCTTTGTCGTCGGTTAACGGGGCCCTAGGGCCGTGGAGTTTCCGGTATAATGGCGATTTCCGGGGGCAGCAGGCAAACCCGTTGTTGTTGGCTTCCCCGTCCCCTATGTCTAATTGGCTAAACAAGATATTAAGGGTTTCATGACCAGGTGATGGGGTCATCCATTTTCTAAAATATCGAGTAGGGTGCATGATCCACTCATACCTTGCGACAAGCGCTCCGCCCATCTTTTGCGGGGATGCCATCCTTGATCCCTTTTCGGAGCTTGGTGAGGCTTCTCCTTCCTCGTACAGGGATACTGTCGCTGCGTGGAGATCCTCTGGCTCAGTCGGTGCTCCGAGTGGGATTGCAGTCTCGTTGAGTAGACTCTGGTTGTCTTTGAACCAAGGGTGGCCAAGGACCATGTCGTGTTCTAAGTTTCGTGGGACCACATAGAGTTCAGCCTCCGTTCGTACTTCGTTCACCTCTATCTGTAGAGTTATTCGTCCGCGAGTTATCACCGTCCTTCCTTCGGGGTCTTCCAACGTTTCTGGAATCAGTGACATCATGTAGCGAGCCTCCCGAAATTTCTAGTGTCGTTGTAGAGATGACGTTGATTTTCGCTCCTGGGTCCAACAACGTGTTGGGGAATCCGATGTCGTGTACATATGCGGTAGTGAGTATTCCCCAACCTTGTCTAGCTAGCAATCCCCAGTCGTATCTTACCGAAGACCTGCCTTGGGTTGATGGGTGTGGGTTTTCTTCCTCCCCAAATGGTAGTCGCCTTCCTGACACCATGTGGTTGAGTGCTGTAAACATATCTCGACATTGAGGTTTCGAGAAACATAAGATTTCGCATAGTTGGTGCATCAGGTTCTCCACTCTCTGATTCACGGGTTCTTTGTGATCTGTGAGAGCTTGGATGCGTAGAGACTCCGGGTGTAGTCTGTAAGAACTTGCCTTGGCCTTGACAATGCGTTCTTCGAAACTGTTACACTGGATCGTGGCGTGGTTGATCCTCCTGTGATAATGGCAGTAACAGGGGTGTTTCATCTCTCCAGCAGTGGGAGGCCTCGATACTTCGGGCAGCTCTACCAATTTGTCTTGGACTAAGGAGTCTACCAGTTGCTCCATCTCTATCGCTGAGAGGTTGTTTGGCAGATCAATTCCTCCTCGTTGTTGTTGCGAGTCTTCTTCCGGTGTCACGCCTCGTGTCATTGAGTCTCGTGCTTGGTGTTCAGCGAGGCACTCCCCTGCCTTTCTTTTCCTGTCGTTGTCTAGGCTTCTACTGCCCTCTTCAGTGAGTCCTTCATACTTCAGTAGTTGGGTCCTCTCCCTCAGGGTGGGTATTATAGTGGTTGACCGTGCTGCTGCCTCCTGGAGTTCGGCAAAAGTCTGGAATTGGAGATCTTCTAAAAGAGCTCGGTGGATAGGAGTCATGGTACCAGTGCAAGTCTCCACCAGTTGTGGTTCCGTTATGTCTGGGGTGCAGCAACCGAGGGCTTGTCCTTTAAATCTTTTTACGTAGTCGTCAGGGCACTCGCAGGCTCTTTGGCACATTTTACTCAGATTAGAGAGAGTTACCTTCCCAAAAAGGTATTCCTTGAAGAAGGCGTCCATTAATCCGTTCCAAGTGCTCGTGGTTCTTGGCGGGACGTGAATGTACCATTGGTAAGCTTCTCCAATAAGAGACTTCGGGAACTCGTTAAGCCTCAAGGTATGATTGTATCCGTATTCCCTCAGAGATCCCAGGAAACGCGAAATGTGTTCTCGTGCATGACCGTTTCCGTCGTACCTGGGGAAGGAGAAGGTGGTGTGGACTTAAGGGTGTTCCCAGGCTGGTTTAGCGTCGGCCTTGTGGTGTGAAACCGTGGGTGACTCGTCCCGCGTTCGTGCGATGACCCTTTCCACTGCCGGGACCTAAGGGTGTTTGGTGCTTTCTCTGCGAGGGATTTGAGGTAGGCTGTAATCTCCATCAAGGCGGCCGCGATATTCATTTGTTGGCTGGCGAGGGCATCTTTTCGCTGGGCTATTTCTTCTATTGTTGGAGGCGTTGGTGAGTTCTCGCCTCTTCTGCAGTCGGTATTGATCGGGTGGTTGTTATTGGGGTCTGTTTTTATTGTAGGGTTTGAGGTGTTGAAACGAGGATCAGGTTCTTCAGATCCCATCCCTAGTTCAGACATTCTAAAGGTGACCTTCTGAAACCGAGAGAATGATCTCCCACTGTGGTCGCCAACTGTTTTTACCTGGAAAAACAATGCACCGTCTCTGGGTACTTTCGTAGTGTTCTAGATCAAAGTCGAACAAGACGAGCCTAAACCAAGTCAATGGCCGTTCACGTCTTGCTTCGGTCACAGAGAGGATAGAGGTTGATCTAGAGGAAACATCGAAGAAACTTGAGATCAGGTTGAGGATGTGTTTTGGGTGTAAGAGTTCAAGATCTCCGTCATGAAAGTGACTGGAAATCTCCAAGGCTAGAAGTATATTGGGTTTATCAGGTGTGTTTACTTCTGAGGCTCTGGTTTACTCAGGTGTTCTGAATATTTGGTTGTTTCTGAAAGATGTTCTGCTTTGGAAGATAGAGGAGACCTCTATTTATAGTTTTGAACTCACCCTGATCTCTCGATAGAGAAGGTGGAAGTCGTGGAAGAGTGGGGGAGTGGATGACATGAGTTGTTTTCGGTAACTGCTAGGATCGTGTAGATCATGTCCACTCGGCGCCACTTTCTCGTAACTGTCCACTGTCCCTATCAGTTTCTTTCAACTGTCGTAGACCGCCAGACCAATACCCCTAAAGTTATCCCCCCGTGTGATGTTTTTGATGTCTCAAGTGTAGTTGAGTTAAGTTGAGTCTGAGTAGAGTCGTATGACTAGGATGTCATGACCAACATGAGTGTGGTGTCTTCAGGACACGAGTAGTAGGTGTATAGGAGTGGCCTTGGCTGTTGGCCAAGGCCAGGAATTCATAGCACCATTGACTTGTGGCGCCATAGCCCAAGGGCTACGTGCTGGCTATGCCTTGGTTATGGTGTGCGTGCTTACGCTACAACATACTTGAAGTCATGGCGTGTTTATCCATGGTATGTTAGACCATCCCGAGCTTGGGATGAGGTCTGCTTAAGCCTGTTTAGGCTGTTGTGTGCTTCTCAGAGTGCTCTGGACAGGCCTAGAACTTCGATATTTCTGAGGTTTTCATTAAGACTCGAATGTTGAGTCGTATTAAGAGGAAATCCATGAGGATGCGTCTCTGTTAACTCTTCACCATGTACCATATAGTGATCTGGTTCTGATGCCGAGGAATTCGAGGCGATGTCGACATGAAGCAGATTAATGGGTTTAATGTGCTGGTGAGATTATCAGTACTGCACTATGATATCATCCTCTCCACCGGGGGTTATAAGAGAGAACTCATAGAGAGTTTATTCAGCTCGTAGAATGGGTTGCATTCTGAGCTATAGAGATGTGCCTGAATAGGCAATTGCCTTTAGGTTAGGCATGGTTAGATAATGGTTTTACAATTTTGTCCCTCTCTCATTTTTTCACCATCTACAAGTTACCTGAGAGTTTCTGCTCCTTTTGACGTATGTTAATGAGATCTTTAAGCTTTGAAGGACTCTACTTTCTTTTGTCAAGGATGTCTTGAAATTGAGTAACCAATTTACTCAAAGCATCATCTTGCAAAACTTCTATTCCCTTATCTTGATTGTTGACATAATGTATCTTTCTCCTGGGAACCCAATGTTGTGTTTTTTCAACAGATTTGTTGAAACGGTGATTCCTAAACTCTGAGGACGTCGAAAAAATTTCTTAGTCTCAGTATGTTCTTTAACTTGTCTAGGACGTGACCAATGATTTGGTTGATTGGTCTTTTTGATGTCACTAATTTCTTTGAGAATTTGATCTAGCTTTTGTTCAAGATCAACTATTCCTTTATTCTCAAAGTGTTTTCTTGATCTTGTCCGAATAGTTTTATTCGTTTTGCAAATTTGACAGATCATAGATGCATCTTTGGTGGTTTTTACGTTGGTGACAGATGTCTCAATGTTCTTGGCTTTTTGCACAGGAATAGTTGCAATATTGCCAATAAATGCGGGAATTGTTTGAAACACAACGGATTTGTGTATTTCATCTTTTAGGAGTGCAATCTCTCCTTTCAATTCCGTTATTTTTTCACACACCATGACATAGATCGATTCATATTTTGATTCCTCACTAGGAGTAACTTTGGAACAGGAATCAGACATTATCATGGATATATGATTGATAAGTCGATTAACCTTGTGTTTTAGACGAGTAATCTCAGAAGTTTGAAAATTCATGTGATTAATGAGTCAAGAGCTTTCCTTTTCAGCTTCTCTTTCAGCTTCTGAGTCAGAATCATCAGAGAGGTTAAAAGGTAAGGTATCTTGTACATATGGTTTTAATGCTTCATCAATAAGAGAGGAAGACCCAATATCTAAGATTGACTTATCAGTATTTTTGTCTGGTGTACCGGGACAAGACATGATTCACAAAAAAAGCGTCAAACACAGACAGTTACGTCCTTTACAAGGTGTTTGCCGGCTCTGATACCAACTGAAAAAGCGAGGATATCGAGATACACCACCAACTTTTAGTTTTCGTTCACCTAGTTGATTACAGTTGTTTGAACGATCTCACAAATCAATATTCAAACAACAACCTGAGTATAGTTCAGAGAACCGAACCCTAACAAGAACGTGGTTCTTGTAGATCTCAATAGAGATGGATTCACTAAAAGGTTATGAATCAACAAACTTGCAATTCCTTCAATTATATAGATCAGAGACAATATAATGCGGAAGGGAAAAGTAATGCTAGACACCTGAATTTTGTTAACGAGGAAACTGCAAACCTAGTAGAAAAACCCGAGGACCTTGTCCAGATGTCAACACCCTCAGTATTAACCGAATACAGACGCTAGCCTACTCTCAGTCTTCAGACTGGAATGTATCGAGACTGAATTCTCCCTATAAGCAACTCAGCTACCAATGTGCTCCTACGTCTCTTGGCTCCCGCAGAAACCTACGTACTTGATTCCCCTAGCTGACGTCCTTTACAGGCGTAGGAGTTGCTCCACTTCCCTTTGTGAAGACTAGCGCTACCCTGCCTCTAACAGGACGCCTAAAAGTATCCAAGTAATTAAACGATAATACGATTGTGATTTCCTTTAGACTTAAAGTCAAGGTTAATGGAAATCAGATATGTTGAATAGGGCTTATTGATCTAGCTTAAACAACTTTACCTCATAACGCTTGACGAACTTAGTATGAAACCTAGTTCGTGAATTTGCGTTTGGGAACTTCTAGGGTTTACGATACAAGATATCTACCTTAAGAAGTTTCTATCAAATCTTGGTCGTAAGATTGAAAATATTCAATCGACCCAAGATACAAGATCGGGAATTTTACTTCCGACTTGTGCTTCACGATCCTCAAGTGAAGTCTTTCAATAGTCGTAGTCCAAAAGGACTTCGAGATGACGACAACCTTTATATAAGGATGCACAGATGTGTAGCGGATTGAGATTGGATCTTGCAGAAGGTCATCTATTTATAGTGATCACCAAGGGAGGCTTTGATTAAAGTTTAAGCAACCTTGAGTAGGGCTCAAGCAAAATCCGGAACTAAGAAGATCCATAGATTGATTACCCATTCTCAATCTTCTATTAACTTTGGACTAGGCCAATAGTTAAAGAAGACTCAACCTTGATTGAAGGTTTGCGACTTCTGGTCCAAATCATGCTTGGACATCGCTTTGTGACTTCTGGTCCAAACACTTGTTTGAACATCGCTTGGATTAAGTAGTTGAATTCCATGGGCCAAGTAATGACGAGTCCGAGAACTAATCATGCCTAAACCGAAAACTTCAATGATATGAAAGTTGGAAGTTTTCTTCATGGCTTATATGTACGCGTTCATAGAGCAGTCAGTAAAGTTCAGGAGAATTTAGGAGAATCCGTGAACTTGTATGTACGCGTTCATACAGACTTTGCTCGTTCTCTGAAATGCCATACAACACATGTACGCGTTCATGTACGCGTTCACCGTTGAGGTCTTTTTCAAGAGACAATTCAACATACTCTACCTATACATATTATCACGAATTTGACAAATGCAAAGGCGGAAATCCTAGAATACCTTCGGATCATATAAACAACATCATAGACTATTGGTATGATAGAAATGGTAAATACGATACGGAAAGGAAAAACCTTTCTAACCTTTAGCGAGGACGTTATGATTTATCAAGTAGTAAGCTCCGGTCTTCGTCTTCATCAGTCTTCGTCTCGATTACCTAAAACTATCCTAGTCCGAGGTTGTAGAGTAAACTTATCAAGGATTGTGTTTTTGTCTCATAAACTTGACAACTGACTTGAGATAGCAATATCAGTGGGTTCAACCGAGCAATGCTCTAACAGATTTGGTTTTGGATTCTACAGTGTTCCAGTTCGCATCACTGTATCATTTTAATACAACGGGATAACCCTGGAAATGTAAACCATAATCTATGGTACCCTTCAAGTAAGCCAACACTCTTGAAACTGCTCTCCAATTTCAACTCCCAAGTTACTTGAAAAACGACATAACACTCCCACTGCTTGGGTTATATCCGATCTTGTGCACTCAAGTTGATCAAAAGTCCTTCCAGTGTTCTACACTAACTTCACATATGGATCTAAAGGAGTATTGGTTGGCTTGTCATCAAAATGACCATATTTCTCGAGAAATTTCTCAATGTAATGAGATTGATTTAAGACCAACTCATCTCCTTTCCTTAGGATCTTAATTCCTAATATTACATTAGCCTCCCCTAGATCTTTCATGTCAAAGTTAGATCGAAGAAACTTCTTAGTTTCTTCCACAATAGACAAGTCACTCCCAAAAATAAGCATGTCGTCAACATACAAACAGAGAATTACACACCCAGATTTATCTTGCTTACTATAGATATCTTTATCATCACCATTCACAACAAAACCATATGACAAAGCCACTTTGTCAAACTTCTTATGTCATAGCGCTTACAACATCCGGGGTTTGTTGAAAATATCCAACACATCCACCCCTAATATCATGCAAGAGACTCAAGAGTATCAAATTTACAACACTTTTGAAGCGCGTCAACATTCAACTGCGGATTATATCGTTGATGATGGAACGGTTGAGACCAACACTACTTGTTATAACGGTGTTGACACTAGAGCAGTTCAAACCCACCTCAAGGTTACAATGGCGTTAACACTAGAGAATATATAGTGTACACTCCTAGTTCTTATGGCATTATTGATGCCTTAAGGAACCATGATACCCCAATTTTACCCCTAGTAGCCACAGACGGTCAAGACGGATTACGACCATTTGCACGTGCCTCGATTCCTATTCAACCGTATGAAGAAAATTATTCTGATACTTCTATTGTATCTTCTGATTCTGGTTCCCAAGGTGACACTAACATGGAAACCATCAACAATTTCTACTTTCGCTCACTGGCTGACCCGAATGCACACCGATAACGCTTGATGTAATTATTTTCAATTGATGTTTCCGTTTATGAAGTTTGTTTTAGTTAATATAAACCATTTTGGCATTAAACTTTCGATCCAAAGTTAATTTTCCATTTTATTAGAATTAAACTATTTTGCATTAAACTTCAATCTGAAAAGTAAAATAATGCAAATGTACATTACAAAAAAAAAAACTTCATTTACCATCTTTATTAAGCTTCAGGATGTGGAGCATTCAGAAAGAAAAAAAAAAGTTGTATTTCGGCAACACCATAAAGAAATGGAAAAAAATTATGAAAATACGATGGTACCGAGTATACAGTCTTTTTGTTGATACTAATTTTCCCATATCATACTACAAGTAAAAATTATTAATAGATCGATTGTTCAAGTCGTTGGTGGCCTTTGTTCGTTAATAACCGGGGATTTGCCCAAGGGTTTGAACGTATTATCGCTAGTTATTATGAACCAGGATGGCTACTGACTTTAACAGTGGAATCACCTCGGAGATGATCGTCAAGCAGGATTAACTATAATAAAAGTAAGTGCAATGATGATCAACACAACCATTAACGAGGTTCAGCAACTGTGTGCTTACATCCTCGGGGTAAAATATGTTGTTCTATTATACTTAATCAATAAAGTTTTCTCTGGTTTACACTATAAGTCACTCCAATTTGTTATGGATAGAGGACACATGAAATCTTGAGAGTATAACTCAAAGATTCTCACTCCTAGCTATCCTTTTCCAAACTATGCGACCCCCATTTCTGTTGATGAGATGGGGTATTTATAGTACTTCTGCTGGCACCACTCTTTGTTACCTTTGGTTGCTTTGTTCTCTTGATACTCCTTGGTTTTTTCATCCATCTTCGGTGACCGCCCTCATCACCCAATCCTATCTCATCGTACTGTTATGTGAAGGATCCTTGATGTATTCTTGCGCTGCTGGTTCCTCATTGGTCGAGGTTTCTTTTCTCCACCGTTGGTTGAGCCAATCCCCAATCGACAGACGATTTCTTGTCAAGCTGTCTACAACATTAAATGCGGTGTGACTGCTCCTTGGCGTGCCTGCTTTCTCCTAGCATTGTAGGTTTGGTGATCCGTTAATCTCCTCCGTTGGATTTCATCATCTCGTGATGAGTTATCCCTTCGCCTGGTTCCACTCCTGTCCTTCGCAGTTTATATTGCTTCGGTGAACGTCCTCTGGTGATGGCGCCACGTGTCCATCCAGAATTATGCATTAATAGTTTTCCCCTTTTCTTTCAGTTATTGTAGTGGGCAATGATGGAAGAAAACCTCCGCCTATGCCGCCATTTTCAAAATAATGGTGGACCCTTCCTTCACGCCTTTTCGTGGTTTTGTGGGAGTTTGTGATTTTTGTGATTTCTATAAATGACGGATTAGAAACATGATCTTCATCTTCCCCAGCCACAACTTTCCTCTTAGCATATCTTTCTGGTCGTTGGTGCTTCATCTCCCCTTCTTCTGTCTCAAGCTTTCTTTAAATTTTGATGACGCGAAAGCCATTGAGTTCTAAGTCCAAAGCTTCCTCCCAGAAATCAAAAGATGCTGCTGTGGACTCGACTGTGACTGTTCCTTCTCCATTGCAAGTTTTTCCTCGTCCTTCGAGTTCGTCTGGTGATGCTGGAAGAAGTCTCTCCATAGCTGGTGATGGTCTCGTTACTGTAATGGAAGGTAGGGGGCCCAACTATGAAATGGAGCGTCTTCACCCTTCTGAAGATGATAGCTATCGTCATTGGAGTCTTTCCAAGACAAAAAAAAATCCTTTGGTTTGACTCTTTTTGACGTTTCCTTCTTTGATGGTGATGTTGACGTCTTGACCGAAGATATTATCAGAAACTTTCCTTATGATGAGAATTCCTTACTTATCTCTGTTGGTCAGTTAGATGCAGGCCTCGTTCTTCCTTTGTACGACCCTGTTGATACCTTCTTTATTGATGTTCTCTCTGGTCGAGACAATTCTTCCTTGTGTCAGCAGCTCCGTGGTATACAACAGTACACTGGTAATTTTTTTCGTGTTCTGTACGAATGCTGGCTTCGTAGTGGTGGTCGTACTCGCATGAGATATTATGACCCCTTCTCTTTAACAATGGTTCGTCAAGAAGATTATACTCCTCAGAACTTCAACCTGACCTGGGGGGATTCCATCCAAAGTTCTATTGTGGTACCGTGGTATGTTGGTCCTCGTCGATTTGCCCCTTCTGCCAAGCAAATCCGTGATAAAGTTCCTCTTCTGTTGAATGACTGTGATGACCCTGATTTGTCTGTCATCCCTGGGACAGTTAATCTTCCTTTTCCTGATGATCAGAGGCTTCGTCTTAGTCGTGACCATCGGTGGATGCGTACTCCTCTTCGTGTCACAGGACCGTGGGTTGCTCGCTTCAGGAAATCTCGGTCTCAGCCTGACCTCTTTATTCCTCGTCTGATGATAGATCTCCCTCCTCGCTATCGTACTTTCATTGCCTGGCGTTTTAACCCTACTCCTTCGTGGGTATGTATTTTTGCTTTTATTCTTCAGTCTGATCTCATCTCTTCTTCTAACGATGTTTTTCTTCTGACTGCTTAGTCCTTCAGAGCTAGCGTTCATTTACCTGTTATGAGTGATAACACCTGTACTCGGAAAAACAAAGTTGGTGTTGTGCTAGCAAAAGATATTAGTAACAAACCAATTGGTGCTACTTCGATGTCAAAGGTACGGGTAATTGATGTTCTCATTTATATCTGTAGTTGTCCCCCTTTGACCGTACCTTTGACAAATAATTTTGTGATACGTAGCCTGCTGTGAAAAAGAAGAAGAAATCTGAAGCAAAAACTTCCAGCGGAGTTGGTGTACCCGAGAGTCGTTTGCTTCCAGGGTGAGTGCGGGCGCCGAAGATAGTTCCGAAGATGTCTCCTCGGGCCACCGTAGTGATGATGGCATTGTTGCTGAGAGTTGTTTACCAGCCCCTTCAGTCCCCGTTGTTCAAGCTTCTGTGGTTGTGAACATTACCAATGATGCTGATATGCAGGATAACCAATACCCTGATTTTTTTCTGCCAATGAAACTCAAGTTAACTTAAAAGATGCTGCTGAACTTTTATCATGTTCAGCCGAGGCTTGTATTCCTTCTTCGTCTGGTCTTCTTGAGTCGGTGGTGAGATCTGCCACCCAAAATTCCCCCTTGTCTTTTGCTGTCGTGAAGCCCGTGGACTGGTTTTCGTACTTTTTGAAAGATCCTGAACCCCCTTTGGATTCACAGGTACCCGCTTTTAGTGATAGAATGTCAGAATTGCTATCTAAGCTGAACGATATTACCTTGCTGATGGACGAGTATCGTCGTGTCGCCGAAGATCGAGAGCTCGAGAAAGGACCATGGCCGCCGAGAATGCTCTCTTGAAATCCCAACATTTTGATTTTGACGCGAGGGTAGCCTCTGCTACTTCTTCTCAAACCGAGGGGGTGAGTCTGACCTATGCCCCTACTGCTGCGATAACTGTTAACAAAGCTTTTACCGAAGCCGAGTGCCATTTCCCTGGTATCGCCTTCCCGAGGATGGACGTCCCTTAGTTGTCGTTCTTATGGAAGAAATTATTCGGAATTCCCTGCTTCCACCTGTATTTTGACCTGTTGGGTGAATTCCTAGCCATTTCTTGCCTTGTCAGTTTGTTTTCTTCTTTTTATTATGTTGCTGTAACTTTTTGTAATCGGATATATCCGTATGGTTACATTGTTGATCATGAGATCCTCTCCTTAGTATCTATTTTTTCAGGCATTTCAACCTTCTTGGGTTAAGCATTATCTTTCAACCATCCCTGGCCAGGGGATGATTTAGGACATTAACCCGGGAAAAACAAATCCCGCTAGAGGCGACGTTTGAGTTATCTCTATCATCGGGATTCTTACGTTTCGCCTCATACATATTAATGAGGATCCTAGAGATGACATGTGATCAGTAGGTATGCTCCTGTCATGACAATTATTCTGTTGCGCTTGGGCTGCTGGCAATTTTTCTGTTGCGCTTACATCGCTGTTGCTTTACTATTTGTCACTTTCCAAGAAAAATAATTTATTAATACGCTATATCGCGCCGTCCTTCGTGAAATAGTAACATAAGATAGAAATTTAACTTTGAAATAGTAAATCTTACTTCTTCGGTCCCCTAGGGGTAGTACTTTTTAATATATCGTGCATTCCACGGGTGTTGCAAAGTGTCTCCTTGCATTTTCTGAGATAGTACGAACCCTTCCCTGCAACATCTTCGATAACATATGGTCCTTCCCATACGGGGGCTAGTTTGCCCCACTCCGTCTTTTTCTGGTATGGTGGTATCTGTCTCATTACGAATTCTCCTACCGTAAAGTTTCGAAGAACTACCTTTTTGTTGTATTCTTTGGCGATCCTTCGCTGATAGTTCTCCATTCGTTGGAGTACGGTCTCCCTTCTTCCTTCTAGATCATTTAATTTCTCGTAAATGAGATCTGTGGTTAAGTTCTTTTCCCAAGCCTCCGTCTTCGTAGTTGGGATGATAACTTCGGTAGGTATTACAGCTTCGGTTCCGTATGTTAGCATAAAAGGTGTTTCCCCCGTAGCTTCTTTTCGAGTTGTTCGGTATGCCCATAGCACATTGTGTAATTGTTCACACCATTTCCTCTTGTAATTGTCAAGTTTCTTTTTTAGGATCAGAGCTATGGTTTTGTTTGTGGATTCCGCCTGTCCGTTGCTTTGTGGGTACGTAGGTGTTGATTTGATCTTTTGAATCTTGTAGGCGTCAAACAACATGTCGATGTTCTTTCCGCTGAGTTGAGATCCGTTATCTGATACAATGGCCGCCGGGATCCCGAACCTGCAAATGATATGTTCGAATAGAAACTTGAATACATCACGATCTATGATGTGAGCGAGGGGTGCGGCCTCTACCCACTTGGTGAAGTAGTCAGTGGCGACAATTAAAAATCTTCGGTTACCAGACCCTGCTACCAGTGGTCCCACTATGTCGACTCCCCACTTCGCGAATGGCCATAGGCTTAATACCGCGTTGAGTTCCGTTGCTGGTGCTTTGAACTTCATTACAAACTGTTGGCAAGAAATACATCGTCTTGCCATTTCCAATGCGTCTCTGTTCATGCTCGGCCAGTAGTACCCTTGCAATCGAGCTTTCTGCGCCAAAGACCTCATGCCGCTGTGGTTGCCCGCATCTCCGTAGTGTATGTCTTTCAAGATGTGCACTCCTTCTTCTTTTGTGATGCATCTTAGTAATGGCCCTAAGAATGTAGCTTTATAGAGATTACCTTCGCGGAGATGATATCGTGCCGCCCACGAGATGACCTTCTTTGCGTATTTGGGATCTTCGGGCAGTATTTCGTCACTTAAGTATCGGTGAAGTGGTACTCTCCAATCGTCCTCTATCTCGTTTCCGTCTGTATTTGGTGGGATGGATACTCCTTTCACATCCATTGCTTCTTCTGATGTGGCCTCCGTATTCACCGATGGTTCATAAACTCTTCCCACCTTGATGGATGTGACCTTAGGGTCTCGTAGCATGGATGATATATATGCCAATGCGTCTGCATGTCTGTTATCCTTCCTCGTTATATGCCTTACGTTACCTTCTCAATCTTCGATGTGAGCTCTTGCGCTAGCTTTAAATATGCGGTTAGCCATAAATCCAGAGTTTGATATTGGAGTTCGATTTGCCAGATGATGAGTTGTGAGTCGCTTGTTATCCTGACGTCCGTGATGCCTAACTCGATTATCAACTGTAGTGCGTGGATCACTGCTTCGTACTCCACGATGTTATTCGTGTATTCTGCGAATTCTAACCCGAATGCATGTAGGATCTTGTCTCCGGTCGGGGTTGTTATTACAATTCTTATCCCCGCGCCTTCTTTGTTGGATGATCCATCTACGAATTCTTCCCATCTACGAGAGTTGACTGGTTCGAGAAAATTGTCAGGATCTTCTTTGTCTTCTTTGGCTCCGGGTATGTCGTCTATCTCTTCTTCGTCTTTGAGGGGTAGATCCTCCAAGAAGTCTGCTTGCACTTGTGACTTCTCCGCCGTTCGAGGTTCAAATATGATCTTGAATTGCGTTATCTGTGCATTCCATTTGGCTACGCACCCCACTCTGTCTGAGTTCTGTAGGACTTGACCAATGGGTTCCTTTGTTAACACTCTCACTGTGTGCGCGTTGAAGTAGGTTCGTAGTTTCTGCGTCGCGAATACTAGAGCCAGGATGATCTGCTATATCTTCGTGTAGTTCTTTTCAGCTGGGTACAGAGTTTTGCTGATGTAGTAAATGGGTATCTCTTCCTTCTTGTTCGTTCTAACTAGAACTGCGCTGATTGCGCTGCTGGTAGCCGCCAAGTAAAGATTTAATACCTCGTCCTTTTCTGGCCTCTGTAACGTTGGTAGGGTCGCCAAGTGTTCTTTAATCTTCTCAAAAGCCTGTTGGCAGTCTTCTGTCCACGCGAACCTACAATCCTTCTTTAATGTTGTGAAAAAATCCTTGCACCTATCTGACGGTCTGGCTATGAATCTCCCCAGCGCCGCTAGTCTTCCGCTTAGCCTTTGGACGTCCTTCAAACTATTCGGTGATGACACCTTCACCACGACTCTAACTTTCCCAGGATCGACCTCGATCCCCTTTTTTGTGACCAAGTATCCTAAGAACTTTCCGGAGGTTACTCCGAAGGTACACTTTTCTGGATTTACCTTCATTTTGCAGGTCCTCATAGCTTCGAATATCTCTCTGAGGTCCGCCAAGTGGTCTCACGACTTTAGAATTTTGACAAGCATATCATCAACATAAACCTCCAAGTTTTTTCCAATCCATTGCTTGAATATTTTGTCCACCAGTCTTTGATATGTGGCTCCTGCATTTCTCAGTCCGAAGGGCATTCTAGTATAGCAATATAACCCTCTCAGAGTGAAAAAGGCTGTATGTTCTTGATCTTCTTCGGCCAGGGCTATTTGGTTATACCCCGAGTATCCGTCCATGAATGACAGCAGCTCGTGACCAGAAGTCGCGTCGACCAGTTGGTCTATGCTTGGCAAAGGATAGCTATCCCTCGGACAAGATTTGTTGAGATTGCTAAATCGATGCAGATTCTGACACCTCCGTTCTTCTTTGGTACTATTACCATATTTGATACCCAGGTAGGGTACATTACTTCTCTGATGAACCCGGCGTCCATTAACTTTTGGAGCTCCTTTTCCACTGCCTCGTGGTATATAGGAGCTACCTTCCTTATTCTTCGCTTGAATGGTGGTGTGTCCGGGTTTATCCGTAGGTGATGGGCCACCACCAGCGGATCTATCCCTGGTATGTCGTTCATCGTCCATGCAAATACATCCAAGCACTCTTTCAACAACTCTTTCAGTTTTACTTCTATATCCTCCTTCAGCAGTGTTCTTATACTCACTTCTCGTGGCCGTTCTTCGGTTCCGATGTTGACTTTCTTCGTTGGCTCGATAAATGAGAATATTTGCTTCGGGGGCCCTATGGGAGTAACATTCTGTAATTGTTATTTGTCCCCAGTCGATGTTGATGACACCATCGCTGCTGGGAGTAGCGATGCTGCTTTGGCCGCCTTGATTTGCTCGTTGTATTCCTCGTATCGCTTCTCTTTTTCCTCTTCCTTTCGCTTTCCTTTATTCTTCTTGATTTCTCTTTGTACCTCATCGTGGTGTTTGGCTTCAGCTGCGTCGCATCTTCGTGCATCTCGTTGGTCTCCTTTGATTTCCATTTCTCCATATGGCGTGGGAAATCTTAGGTGTTGATGATAGGTTGATGTCGTTCCTCTCAAACGGTGCACCCATAGTCTCCCCATGATGGCGTTGTAGGTTGAGGGTGAATCTACGATGCTGAATCTCGCAATGGTCTTCATTGGCCCTGCGTCTACCTGCAAAACTATTTCTCCCTTCGACTTTGACGTGGATCCATTGAATCCATAAATCGTACACGTAGATGCATCCATCTGCCCATCCTTCAGCCCCATCCGAAGATAGGGTTCATAGAAGAGTACGTTAAGCGAACTTCCTCCATCTATTAATATTTTAGAAACGTTCCACCCGTGGATAGGTAGAGTAACCACCAAGGGATCATTATGCATTTCGACATCCTGATTGATGTCTTTAGTAGAAAATGTGAGCGGAGTTGCCATCCAGTCCTCCCATTCGTCGGTTAATCTCCCGTTCAATTTGTATACTTCGTGCTCCGTGGTCCTCCTCCTTGTTCTCAAGCTGTTGCAGATATCTCCTGGTAGCGACGGTTCGCTCTCTTGCTGGAATGTAATCATATTAAGTGACTTGTATCCTTCGGGGAGTCGTACCGTCTTTTCCTGTGCCGCTTCGTTTGTTGCTACTGCTGCCTGTCCTGGTAACTGAACATACTGTCTGAAATCTCCTTGATTGATATACCTTTGAATCGTGTTCTTCAGATGTTTGCATGCGTCAGTATCGTTCCCCCAAGTCTGATGGTACTCGCAGTAGTCTTTATGGTTCTTGAATTCATCTCTCTGGTTTCCTTGGGTAGATGGATATGGAAAATCCTGCCGTCCACCTTCTTTCTTCAGAATTTCCGAGAGTGACATGGTTAAGTTGGAATAGACTATATCCGTGTAGTCCCTTCTTCCTTTGTCCCCTAGCTTCCCGTCTTTATACCTGGGTTTCTTTTCGAATCCTGACGTGACGTCTCTTTCCGCCGAACGTTTCCCAGTCTCTGGTGCGGCTTCTACCGAATTCGTTCTCTGCGGGGTACTTCGGTCTTGCGCTCGAGGATTATCCCTCTGGATGTCTTCTAGCCAGATGCACTTGTCTTGAATCACGCGAAGCTCTCCCTCCGTTGCTGGTGTATGGGCGTGTAGTTCTACGAAGATAGAAGACGTTCTATCCAACCCGAACTTGTAACAGTTGATGATGATCTCCGGGTTGACCTTCCCTATAGCTTGGCATACCTTTTGCCATCTCTCTATGTATGCCTGAAGTGTTTCTCGTGACCCGATGGCTAATGCAAATAGCCTATCTAGCCCCGCCTTAGTAGCCTTGTTGTACATGTAAGTCTCCACGAAGATATCAGATAGCTCTTCAAAGGAGTCAATTGAATTTGGCTTGAGGTTATCAAACCACACCAGTGCTATGACGGTAAGGCTGGATGGGAAATACCGGCACAACACTACGTCATCGGTATCCCAGTAGGCCAATACCCGAAGATAATACTTCAAGTGTGTTGCTGGGTCCGTAGTTCCGTCGTAACAAGTAAAATTCGGTAGCGGGCACTTCAGTGGTATCCTACTTCGTTCGAGTCTGATTGATAGCGGAGTCACCCTGGCTTCTTGCTTGGCTTCCTCCAACTTGTATCCTCCCTGCTTAGATTTCAAGTCCGCCAATTGGTCCATGCCGACCTTTAGCTGAGTGACCACTTCTCCCATCTGTGGTGTGGCTATGATTTCTCCCCGTTGTTGAGACTGCATTCCATGACTCTGAGAATGACATGACCTTCCCCGCGAGATAGAATGTCTTGGGATGTTGTGAACCTCCGTCTGTGGTAAGTTGATTCTTCCTTGATATCCTCCTGGTATGCATACAGTTGGTGGAGCCCGAACCCTATTCCTTAGTGATGAATAGCTTCGTGGCGCCCCTGAATTTACTTCGTCCTCTCCTCTAGCCTGATAGCTTCAGGCTCGTGATTGTCGCTCCCTTGCTTCGGCTCTATCCCGTAATGCTTGATTTTCCTGTGTCAAGGCAAGTAAAACCTCGTCCTGCTCTCTCTGGTCCTGGAGCAAGGCTTCCAACTGTGCTGTTAAAGGTGGTTCATTCATTCCTTCGGCTTCATTGTTAACTCCGTTGTTGACGATCGGTCCCATTTCATTTTCCGATTCTTCTGACGAGGTTGCCGTATGGACAGATACCGAGTTTCCTGTATGTTCGACAGGGGTGTGCTGAAGTTGGTCATGTCCCGGGTTTTCCTCTTCAACCATCTCTTCTGCTGGTAAGGGCATTCTGTACGGAGGATTTATGTTTACCACCTGCTCACTGGGGATTGCTGCCGTGCTCCTATGTGGATTTCGTGGTAAATTGATTGCGTCCTCCATATCGAGATCGGTCTCTCCCTGGGCCCTTAGAGACTGTAACCTGCTCCGTGTTAGCGCGGGTTGTTGCCGGCTTTTGGTCACCAACAACCTTCCTTCATTAGCCATGTGCTACTTCACTCCTTTTTCTGCTTATATGATGGAGAAGAAAAGACAATGGTAAAGCGTATTTTTAACCGTACAAAAGTTTTCCTACCCAGCCGATCTCCTAGGTAAGTCTGAAAAAGTAATATTAGCTTTCGTTTTCCTAACTAAAATATGAACTATTAGTAAGAAATCGATCCGATGATTTTTTCAATAAGAAATTCTTTTTTTTTGTGATCCTCCAAACCGGGTTGTATCCGAATATAAAAGACGATGAGAAAAAATGAAAAAACTCAGTGACTGGGGTTTTTATTAAAATCTGGTTGTTTTGAAATCTTACAAGGGACTGGTCCCTGTTTCTAGCGCCAAACTGTTGATGCTAATTTTCCCATATCATACTACAAGTAAAAATTATTAATAGATCGATTGTTCAAGTCGTTGGTGGCCTTTGTTCGTTAATAACCGGGGATTTTCCCAAGGGTTTGAACGTATTATCGCTAGTTATTATGAACCAGGATGACTACTGACTCAGTGGAATCACCTCGGAGATGATCGTCAAGCAAGATTAACTATAATAAAAGTAAGTGCAATGATGATCAACACAACCATTAACGAGGTTCAGCAGCCGTGTGCTTACATCCTCGGGGTAAAATATGTTGTTCTATTATACTTAATCAATAAAGTTTTCTCTGGTTTACACTATAAGTCACTCCAATTTGTTATGGATAGAGGACACATGAAATCTTAAGAGTATAACTCAAAGATTCTCACTCCTAGCTATCCTTTTCCAAACTATGCGACCCCCATTTCTGTTGATGAGAGGGGGTATTTATAGTACTTCTGCTGGCACCGCTCTTTGCTACCTTTGGTTGCTTTGTTCTCTTGATACTCCTTGGTTTTCTCATCCATCTTCGGTGACCGCCCTCATCACCCAATCCTAGCTCATCGTACTATTATGTGAAGGATCCTTGCTGTATTCTTGCGTTGTTGGTTCTTCATTGGTCGAGGTTTCTTTTCTCCACCGTTGGTTGAGCCAATCCCCAATCGACAGACGATTTCTTGTCAAGTTGTCTACAGCATTAAATGCGGTGTGGCTGCTCCTTAGCGTGCCTGCTTTCTCCTAGCATTGTAGGTTTGGTGATCCGTTAATCTCCTCTGTTGGATTTCATCATCTCGTGATGAGTTATCCCTTCGCCTGGTTCCACTCCTGTCCTTCGCGGTTTATATTGCTTCGGTGTACGTCCTCTGGTGATGGCGCCACGTGTCCATCCAGAATTATGCATTAACACTTTTTGTTACAACCTATAAGATCAACCTTGAACGGTTCCTGTATTCCAAGAACTCAAGAGAAAGATCTCTTTCGTTACTGATTGATTCACACAACATGAATCAATACAAGAATTCGAAAAGCTTTGTCAATATACAAGTACGATACTTTAATTATAAATGACAAGTCAAATATAATGCGGAAATAAAGTAAAGTACACACAAGAATTGTGTTAACGAGGAAACTACAAACTCGTTAAAAAACCCCGGGACCTAGTCCAGTTTTGAATACTCTTAAGAATTAAACCGCCAACACACCTACTCACAGACTTCGGACTAGTTGGTTAAAACAATATGATCCTAATACGACTATTAGTCACAAAGATTCCCGTCAGTATTCCTACACCTCCAACCACAACAAGGTGATCATGCACATGTACCCCCTTAAGAAAATAGACGCCCATTACTATCTTTCTTAAGAGTTGTTCCACTGCCCGTCATGAAGATTATCGCTACCTGACCTCCGATAGGAAAACTACAACCTTTACGGACAACAACCAATATAGCAGAAGGTCAAACCACTATATGATATCCTTGGAAACTTATAGATATTTCACCAAACTTGTTTTACACCAGGATCAAGGATATTAATTTTATTTAGTGATAAACCCCTTGATATATTAAACCAGATTTAGAAACCATACTCTTGATATTAATCAAAAGCAACCTTGTCGTCCCAGTTAAAATCAAGCAATTTTGGATGCGTACGATTAGGATAACCTTGATGAACAAAGTACTTGGAAAATAAACAATCCAAAATAACGATCTTGATTCCACTCAATATCTATTAGGTTGGCACATAAACTTAGAGCAGCTTGCTTAAAAATCCAGGTCAATAGATAAAGAGATGTTCTTGTCACTACAATCTTGAGTGGCTCTATATCAGAAGAGAATGACCTTAAAATAAACAAGATCGTAAGACTATGATAGACGTGATAGAACATAACACAAGTACAATACAAAGAAGACTAATAAACATAAACTAGTTTCCTTGTAAGGTACTTCTGGACCTCTCGATCCGTAGATAAGACTTTCACACTAATCCATACGGAGAACGAAGTTCTTGCGTAAAGGAATAGTGGGTATCCGAAGAATGAAACGAGGTAGAGGGACAAATCTTGAAGGAGTGAAACAATCTAATTAATAGACAAGGTAAAGTCGAGACACAACACTATATTGAATATAAATCTCGTAAGACTACAAAGTCAACATCCATATAGATTGTTAGTATCCAACTCATAGGTTTTAGGAAAAACCTTATATCACTTAGAGACGAGAAGAAAAGAAAGCTCTAAGAAATATAAAATGTCATAACTACAACAGTGAATACCGCAAGCGATATCGTGGAATTATATCTCAAGACACTTTGATCACAAGTGATCAATATAATGCGCAAGCATTAAGTTATGTTTAGTCTTTGTAGCACAATTGTAAAAGCTAAATGGAATCACGTTATTTAGATTCACTAACCACTTGAGTGAGAAGGCGAATATCCTCGTTTGCACCTCGATCTTCTTCGTGTCTTCAAGTAGTGACTCTAAATATCACCAATCACCTTTCACATCCTAAAACTAACTTAAGGAAGTCTTTACCTATGTGTGTTTCAAGCGGCCGAATTTTGACCACTAACCTTGACAACTAAGGTTGACATACCAACACTTAGTGAGGTTGACCGACATGCTCAAACAATTTATGAAACCGAAAGAACTGTCGTTCAATGTGTGGCATTCCACCGATCTCCAATCATTTTGGCTCAATTTATTCGCATGGCTAAGCCTAAAATCTACCCACTCATAGTCAGCCAAACTTCTTAAATCATGTCCTCTAGTGTTGTCATTCTCTTCTTCAAACTTTTGAAATATACGCTGAAATCTCCCATCTCTCTAGGTGCACCATTAATATTATCGAGTATTTGCGCCACATAATTTCTACAAATGCATAAATCTTCCACTTCGGTGTACTTGTCACCACAACATCGTTGTGCTCTAAGGCGTCAAATATCCATAATCTTGGAAAATGAGTGTAAGACTAGCATAAAATCAGACGAAGAGATAGTTGAGAAGTTGTGCGTTGAAATAGTACTGTTCTTGAAATGTTAACCCATTAAATGTTAGACGTTGGATGGAAATCTCATCGGAGAAAGGGATTGGATCGCGCGATATATTTACATCGCCAACGATGTTGTTTAGATCACACGAGTTATATCTATCAAGCGATTGAATTTTCCACTGCTCGATAGAACTCTATCTTGCCTAGTGTGGGTAGTTGCCTAATTGGCATGGCTTTGCAAGCTAGGTAGTTCCATGGCACAAAGGACCAATTTTGTTAGCTTATTTATCTATAAGACAACTAAACTTACAACTTGTCTTATAAGACATCAAATAAAAAGATATTGTTTTTAAAGACAGCATCTAAAAAGATGCTCACAAATTTTGATTATAAAGACATGTACAGTCAGCCTTTTATAGGGATTTACCTAGAACGACCCTTCCACCAACCACACACCACCACCATTTCCATTTCCAACCAGCACCTGCACCACCGTTTCCAACTAGCCCCAGCATACACCATCACCAACTTTAACTGCCGACCACCACCACTACCACCACTACCACCACCACCACCACCATCCACCATTACCAATTCCAGAACTCTAAAACCATTAGAGCACAAGGTCAAGGTCACATCAATGCTCTTGTCACACTCTATCTGCAACTAGGTTTTTGTTTGTACAGTTCAGCTACGACTTTATTGCCATGCATACTGTCAAAACAGAACGCAAATGTTCTTACAGACAAATAAACACAGATTAACCCCTGAATGAAAACTTAATATACATCATTATGTTGCCTCCAAAGCCGTGAGATTTCGACACAGTGACACATACATATAATCTAGCTACTGTATCTCTTCTTCATAGAATTGCCATACTAATTAAGAAATTCCAAGGACCAAAAATGGGGCCATACTCAAAAGACATTGTCTGCCGGACACTATAAGGGAAAAGACCAACACCTGATACAACAAAATTAGGATTATTTTCCATGAAAATGAGGCTTCTTTTTATCACCAACACCACAACATTTGAAAAAATCTCAACTATAAAATCGATACCGACATTGTTGGCTAGATTTTGTCCATATGAATTTTCAAATTAATCTCTATTCAACTGCCTTTGAATTAATAACAATACCATTACCCTTTTCGGTAGTACGACAGCTGAACTTAAACATCGTTTTTCTATTCAGTTATTGAAACTGAAACTAGAGGAAGAAACCTTCAACTAGAGCTTGTCCTTACAGCAAAAATATTCTTCAAAACTGATGCAGTATTTATTATCAGATAAAGATTACGCCCAGATAGTTTAGCTATGAATGGATAACTTGAAAGCAACACAACGGATAAAACCTTCAAACAAACAAACAAATCGTAAATTAGATGAAGTATTTTAAACTGCCAATCGTATACAAATGCTGCACTGGCACTTGAAACATACATACCGCAACAACGCGAGCTACTGCCAGGGTAACCAGAGTTCTCTCAATCGTTGGATATATTACAAGTTGAAAAGGGAAAAGACCAACACCTGATACAACAAAATGATACTAAACCCGACTGCCAACTACGAATGACACTAAACCCGATGAACTAAGCTAGAATCTGATACTTTTAAGTAAAATAGACTACCATTAGGTATATTTCTTACCTTGGTAACTTGACTTTCTCATCCTCGAATCA